>CM022094.1:11112012-11394512 GCA_011114355.1 Carex littledalei
ATATATATATATATAATCCATCAATAAAACAAAGCTTGGATAAATAAAAGATGAAGTTGCCAGATAATTCCAAGTAGTGGTATGACCTGCTGGTGGTTATCTGGCGGTGGGTGTAGAATATTTATTTCGTTTTTGTCCAATTAATATTTCAAGTCTTTTTCTAAGCATGGATGCAAATATTTTAACAGCACATGGAGGGTAGAGAAACTTCATTATTGCCCAAAGTCAATGCAGTTGAATAATTAAAGTGGAATGATGAAAGATAAATAAAATAATATATATGAGAGGGCATTTGAGGAGGGTTTCAAATATTTTGTGATTCATCATGTCACAATTTGCAAGAACTTTAATAACTCAAAATTTAAAACTTAAAAATCAAAATAAAACAGTTGAACATGATCTTCATCATTTTATTTATGCATTTGTAAAAAATTATGACATTTTAATTTTGTTTTGGTTGTCATCAAGAGCTTATAAAAATGTACTTATGTAGATAATTTCTAGACGTTGATTTTTCAACTTATTGATTCACATAAAAACAAAATTGAAATGTGATAATTTTTTATGAGCACATAGAGAAACTAACGTAGATCACATCTAACGGTTTTATTTTGACATTTTTGATTTAAATTTTGAGTTATTAACATTTTAAAAATAAAAGCATGACAGAGGCACACAAAATGAAGACATTTGAACCCTCATCTATATATGAATAAGTTTTGAGTTTTATGAGAATGACAGATTAAATAGCATAATACACTTTTCCATTAAAAAGGGTGGAATTTTGATATTTTATGGAAATTGAATTGGAGAAATTTGACTAGGGCTGAGATTGGGCCTATGTTACTATCAAACGAAATTGGATAAAAAAATTTTGGGTAAATTTTGCTGGAGGTCACTCAACTTTGTCATTTGTCACGAATTGGTCACTCAAGTTTGATTTGTCCCTTTCTAGTCACTCAACTTTGTCATTTGTCTCAATCAATCACTTTATATTTTTCCGTCCAAAATGCTAACGGAATATTCTCATTCCGTCCAAAATATTAACGGAATATACTAGTTCCGTCCAAAATACTAACGGAATGAGAATATTCCGTTAGTATTTTGGACGGAAAAATATAAAGTGACTTGATTGGGACAAATGACAAAGTTGAGTGACTAAAAAGGGACAAATTAAAATTGAGTGATCAATTCGTGACAAATGACAAAGTTGAGTGACCTCCAGCGAAATTTACCCAATTTTTTTTAGTAGAGCATCAATTCAAAATTCAAACATTATCATTTATTATTATTTATTGATCCGTTGTGCCAAACAGATCCAAAGAGAATTTATCGACGTCCACAAAACAAAGAAATAAAAAAGGACCTTGAAATATAAAAATATTCAAACATTTAAATATACTAGAAGGATCATAAATATTTTTCATTTTTATAAGTGGAAAAAAAATATAAAAATGTTTCTTACGTGTTGCTGAAAAAAATAAAAATATTTGGATCCGAGTTATTGTTGTCGATACAAACTTTAAATATGGGTCAATAAAAATATTTTTGTGGTCATTCTAGTACATTCAAATTCTAAGGTACTCTATTTATTTTTCTGAAAATTATTTTATATTATAATATTTTGATATTTCATAGATTGATTCTCAAAGAAAAAAATGGAGTACCTTAGAATTTGAAGAATTTGAATGTACTAGAAGGATCACAAATATTTTTATTAATTTAGATTCAAAATTTGAACAAGAATCAATAACTGAAAACAAAAGTTTCACATGAAAGAAAAAAAAAATTGGGAAAAATACACCTGTCCTTCCTGCGCTGCTAAGTTGTAAAGAAACAATAAATCCAGCAACAATAGCTGATTAAGAATTGTGAAAAAAATTGAAGGTACTTCCGTTGAACCATCACAATCGCTCTCAGGTATTGAAAAGAAAATACTATCTGGCTAATAGAAATATTTTTTTTTCAAGGTTGAAATCTGGCTAATAGAAGTAATCTTGCACAATGAGAAGAGAAGTCCCATTTTGAAACTCAGCAGAGCAAAACTAGTGTATTGTGCTTACTAGAGAAATTTGGTGAACACAACTTTAAAATTCTATTGGATTGGATTTAAACAGCGAATTCAAACTGTTGAAATCCATATACTTCACGAGTAATGCAAATATATGCGAAAGTTTAAAAATTTCGAATTCATTTAGTATAAAGTCAAGAGGTAAAAAAAAATGATTCTCAAAGAATAGAATCCAACTCATGACTTGAATCATTTACAACTAGAATCCAACTTATCACTAAAAGTTCAAGACTGTTTAAGCATGCAATGCATTTTCTGTGGTAGCTATTAATTTGTATAAGTTGAATTTTGCAATTAGTGGAAGGTAATGAATATTAGTGCCTCTCATCGCCTCAAAAATTGCATTAAGCTATCACGCATTTTTCTTTTGAAAAAGAAATATATATTCAAATTTATGATGCTTATTATCATATGTTCTATTACGATGTATTTTTTTATATAAATAAAGTGAAGTTTGATTACATCTTGTGAGTTCGTCATCCATTTACTACAGCAGGACAACCCTTCTACGACCAGTCAAATCAGTCACAGAAGGGCAAGGCGCCGGTCGCAGAAGGGCAAAATCGGTCGCAAAAGTACTAAATCGGTCACAGAAGGGCCGGTCGCAGTTGCTCCGTCGCTGATGCCCTCCCTGCTGACGTCACCGGTCACTGAAGGGTCAAAAATCAGTCACAGATGCCCCTATAGCGACCGATGAGATCGGTAATTGATGCTATATGCTGACGTGGCTATATTGTACCTGCTGCTCTCATTTCCTCTGGTTGTTCTTTTCAATGATTTTAATTCTCTCTCTTCTACCTTATTTTATTTTGATTTGCTTTTAGCTCAATTTTTCTTGAGCGCATTGTATTTTTGGAAACGATAGGTACAGATTTTGTAACTGCAATCATTATATGATTCAATTTGACAATATTTAATGGTTGATCCAATAATTAAAAACATTTGATGACTTCTTTGATAATTATCATGCAACGGCTCAAAATGGAGAAGATTTAACGAAAACATCTAACATGATCCAATATGATCTCAATCGAATCCAAATTCTCATTTTATTGAATACGGATAATCTTGTAAAATCATAATAAATTCATAATTAAATTATAGTAGAATCCGATCAATTCATTGACCGTTCTAATAGCAGAATCCATATCCTATGAGATAACAGAACATTTCTGTTTAGATTTGGATGGTCCGATCGAAATTCAGACCAATTTGGTGCGAGGTGAAACACACGGGCCCCTTTAATATTCGTGCAGATTCTGATTTTGACAGTGGATGCAAACAGAAATATTCTGTTACCTTTGGTGATATGAATTCCCTAATAGCAATGGATGAAAGAGTAGACTTTCAATAGCAAAATCTAAAGAATGTTTACGTGTATCGACCATATTTTCTACCGCCAGGTCAAGTGCAAGTAAAAAGAACGATTTATATTTTACACGGCGCAATTGAGGGCAATACCTCGGTTTCAATTCATAATTTATTCTCAAACAAGTTAGGGTAGACTAGAAATAAATCCAACCGAAATTAGCAACACAGAGACATAATCCGGCTATACTCATGTCAAAAATGCTGAATTAGATCATACTAAAGGTACACCATCACAAATCAATATCAGATGGGAGAAAAATATGTTATGTGTATATACATTAATTGTTGTTTTGGCATGATCATCATCATCATCATCATCATCATATGATACCAATCAAGAAAATTTTATGCTAGGAATGAAAAATTCATGCGAGGCAAAAATGGAAAATACCTCTTCAGAGCAACTATATAGAGTAGAACTAGGGTGCTCCTAAGCTCACCAAGCCCTTCCGTGAGCGCGGCTCTAAAACCTATCAAATTGACTTCAAACGACATTTCCAAACCGTTAGATGTTCAATCTATATTAAAATCTACTTTGAGACCAAATTTTACATTTTTTGGAATTTTTTTACTATTTATTAAGATGGTTTGAAAATCGCTGTTTTCCAATGGTGCAGAATTTTAATAAAAACAGCGATTTTCAAACCATCTTAATAAATAGTAAAAAAATTCCAAAAAATGTAAAATTTGGTCTCCAAGTAGATTTTGATATAGATTGAACATCTAACGGTTTGGAAATGTCGTTTGAAGTCACTTTGATAGGTTTTAGAGCCGCGCTCACGAAGGGCTTGGTGAGCTTAGGAGCACCCTAGTTCTACTCAACTATATATATATTTCAAAGTAATTTTTACAAATAGGTAATGCAACTAAGTAAAACACAATGAAAGAAATTTTCTTGAGATATATATATTTTTCAATTTAAGAAATTGGAGGATAACTAATTAAAATCATGTACTTAAATTATTACCATAAAATTGATTTGTATATTTACAATTGATATGTCTTTCCTACGGTTGCCATTGAACTATAAGCCTCCCAAATTGCGCCTAATAGATTGTGTTCTTTACAAAATTATGCATTAAAAAAAAAAAAGATAATTAATTGACAAAAATCCTTGCATTGTGTGGATATATCGTGATATGTTGAATATATAAGTTTTTACTTTACAGTTATGTAAGGGTCTTTTGTAGAATTATAATAACTATATTATATGTTATTATAAGTTTTTGGGGGGGTTTTCTGCAAAATTTTAAAGAGAGTTGACGGTGAAGATAGTAAGAAGTTAAGAACAAAAGGAGATTATGTGCGAGCAAAAATTTCCGATATTTTTATTAATACCCCAAAAAAAAACAAATTATCAAATCTGCTCCCACCCCAACTTTATTTTTATTTCTACCCTAACCGCCCGTGGGCTGGGCGGTCCACTTTTCCCACCTGACCGCCCAGCAGCTGGGCGGTCCACTATGCATATCTGACCGCCCAGTGGCTGGGCGGTCCGCTAGTGTTTTTTTTTTTTTTTTTTTTAGAGAGACAATATGAATATCAAGATGCTGAATTCTTAACGCTAAAAATTTGATTTTTTTTTGTAAATATTAGTTAGATTACTTCTTTTAAGCATATTTATACTAAAATACGCTAAATTACTTGGAATTATGTTAAATTACGTTGAGTTACACTATATTAAGTTAAATTACACTAAATTACATTACATTACGCTAAAATACGGTAAATTACATATGAATAGGGACGATATATCTTCACTAAAAAGGCGAAAAACGACGACGAAACTTCAAACGGTCATAAAACGGCGCTCGAGTAATTTCAAGTAATTTAGAATACCTTTCCTATGTTCCTATGTTCAAGTAATTTACAATTTAGTGTATTTCGGAGTAATTTATGTTAAATTTAGTGTAAATTACTTGAACATAGGAACATAGGAAATGTATTCTAAATTACTTGAAATTATGTTAAATTACGTTGAGTTACACTAAATTACTTTAAATTACACTAAATAACAATAACTTCGCTAATTATGCTGAAATACAGTAAATTATGCTAAACTACACAAAATTACGCTAAAATAGACCGATTCTGTGCCATCTTTCACGAATCATAAAAAATAGTAAAAAAATTTCGAAAATAGTAAAAATTGGTATTCTACAATTTCATTATGTAACTAATTTACTGAGCTACTTGGATTGAATAATAGAAATGAAAATCTTAATCGGAAACTTCAACTCAAGTTTTGAGGCTCTTCCCTTTGTTTTTTGGTGATTCTGAATTTTGGAATCTAGCATCGCGGGCACGGACGCATGCGTATTTTCGCAAGCTTTCCGAAAAGTGGTCATTTGCTGAAATCGGACACTCGAGCGCCGTTTTATGACCGTTTGAAGTTTCGTCGTTGTTTTTCGCCTTTTTAGTGAAGATATATCGTCCCTATTCATATGTAATTTACCGTATTTTAGCGTAATGTAATGTAATTTAGTGTAATTTAACTTAATATAGTGTAACTCAACGTAATTTAACATAATTCCAAGTAATTTAGCGTATTTTAGTATAAATATGCTTAAAAGAAGTAATCTAACTAATATTTACAAAAAAAAATCGAATTTTTAGCGTTAAGAATTCAGCATCTTGATATTCATATTGTCTCTCTAAAAAAAAAAAAACACTAGCGGACCGCCCAGCTGCTGGGCGGTCAGGTGGGAAAAGTGGACCGCCCAGCCCACGAACGGTTAGGGTAGAAATAAAAATAAAGTTGGGGTGGGAGCAGATTTGATAATTTGTTTTTTTTGGGTATTAATAAAAATATCGGCAAAAATTTGGAGTGTTCATTTTCCGTGTTTATATAAACTTTATTCAGTAAAATAAATGAATATTAGGTGTGTAAATGTACAATTGTACTTTATGATCCGAGATACAGAATAATCTAATGTTTTCTTGAGTAGGGTTAAAATGCACCATTGATTTTGTGCTCCAATCACGCTCCACGTTCTTTTTTTCATTTTCAAAGTTCAAATAATCGATTCGAACCGCTCAATATGATCTTCATATTAAAATATGCTTGGAGACAAAATTTTATATTTTTTGAAATTTATTTACTATTATTTTAGATAGGTAGAAAATCACTGTTTTGGATGGTTCCAGAATCTTCTGAAAACAGTGATTTTGTACATATCTAAAAAATTAGTAAAAAATTTTTAAAAAATATAAAATTTGGTCTCCAAGTATATTTTAATACAAAGATCATGGTGAACGGTTCGGATCTACTTCAGACTTTGAAAATGAAAATAAAAATGTGGAGCATGATTGGAGCACAAAACCAATGAATTTGTCGGATAAACTAGGTTCGTTCGTTTTCTCCAGTCCAATCCATCCAACGGCTGAGAGTGAGAGGTCTTCCATTTATTCAGAAGCACACCCGTGGCGTTTTTCTTAAGCGATCTGCAGTGAATATGGAAAATGTGATGCAGGGTGTACTCATTATTTCAACCCGTCTCATATTATTTTTCACCCGCTAGCTTTTAAGATACACAGAACGTTCTACTGAAACTTTGTGAAAAGGAGAAATGATTTATCTGCTGAGTCATTTGGTTGAGATCTCATGCCGACATTTTTTATTAATATCCAAAGTTAATTATCTGCTGAATCATTTGGTTGAAAAGGCCAATCATGACGCAAAATGGACATTCCAGACCGAAATTTTTATTAATACTCTAAAAAAATAGCAAATCTACTCTTCTCACTGAAATAATTTTAAAAAATAACCTAACCGCCCCCACGTTGGAACGGTCAGCTTCCAATACTAAATCATTCCTCAGTAGAGCGGTCAGCTCAAAACCAAACCGCTCTCCAGTGGGGCGGTTTGGTATATAATAATTTTTTTTAAATAATGTTATATTACTATATTTATGTTAAAATTTTGTTATAATTTTTTAATTTACGGTATAATTTATATAATAATTTACGGTTATAATTTTATAATTGACGGTTACAGTTTTATTTGTTGTAATGTTTTATAATTTGTTATAATTTATTTGTTATAAATTTGTTTAATATTATAAATTGGTTTTATTCGACTAGATAAACAACAAAATACTAAGTCTAACTAAACATAAAATACTACAAATTCAGTCTAACTAAAAAAACATAAAAAAAAATAACGACAACAGCGACGACCAGAGAGATCCAACCTTTGACGTGGACGGCGGTGCCTGGGCGGCAGCTGATACCCCAACTGAACCTTCTCCTCCTCCTGATCATCCACACAGGGGCGGACCCAGTGTATTCCAGGGGGGCAGCTGCCCCTCCTGGATTTTGAGTTTTAGTAGAAATTTATCGGTTCCGACCGACTTTGCCTCCCCCTGGATTTTTTTTGCCCCCCTCTGGACGTTTAATTTGTAATTTGAGTTAAATTTAGAGTTAAAATTGAAATAAATCTGTTGAATTTTGATTGGTAATTAGAATTATAAGTCAGAGCATCAGAAATTACAAGTCAAAGCATTGGAAAGTATAAGTTAAAGCATTGTTTTTTGTTGAGTACCTAATTGGTTAATGGATTTAAACTCGATTAGGTATTTAAACCCGATTCGATATTTTTTTGCCCCCCCGACGAAAATCTTGGATCCGCCCCTGCATCCACATCCATCTCCTCCTGGATCTCCGACGCTGCACCGACCACCCATGGATCCTTCTCCTGGATCGGTGACTGTGTAGGGCGGACCCATGGAAGCTCCTCCTGGATCACCGACTGTGTACGGCACTCCTCCTAGTATGCCAAATATAGTAGACTGTAGATGCATTTACCTCTGCTATATTTGACACTCCCTCTCCAACTGTAGATGCATTTGCCTCTTGGTTTAGGCATTCCACTCCCTCTAGCTTCATTATCGTGTTGTTTGGTCTCTTTGTATCGTGGTTTGTGGAGGCTCTGCATCTTGTACCCGGTATCATCTCCAGTAAGGTCAGTCATAGTGAACGAGGGATTGGCCTGCCAGGTAGGGACTCCATTCTGCATGTAAATAATGTTAGTTTTGCTACATAAAAATAACTAGTAAGTTAATTAAATAATAAAATGACTGACCTCGCCAATCTGCACCGAAACTCCATACTTGTTGTAGTAAGCGTTCCATGCGTTGTATTCAACACCCAGTTGTGGAACGCCCAACCCGAGTTATCCTCTGCAGAATTGAAGTTAACTTTATAAGAATAGATTTTTAAAGAAAAATGATTGTGTATGACATATTCATATTAACTTGTAATCACCTGCAGGAGGTGGTGGCATCTCATCATCGTAGATAGCGACTTGGGGATGATCCGGAGCTCGTGTTGTGGGCTTTATCTTACGCCAGTTGATGTTCTCCCCACTGTCGTGCAACATGCCAATGAGGCGCCCGTCCCAGCCAGCATCCTCCACGACTGGTGCACTATGTTGCAGCATTTGATATTATATCGCTCTCTAACCAATCTTCGCCATGCACACCAGGCTGTGTGCGACTCCTCCAATAGCGGTCAAAACCTGCACACAATGTATTTTTATTATTATTACCAAATGAATAAATAAACATGTATTTTTTTAAATATGTCGGTTTCATTTATATTCACCGAGAGAGCCTGGGTCGGACCGAAAGACAGGTAAGTCCTAGCTCCATCACCTATGAGTCTCGTCGAAGGCTCTCACCATAGTGCCCCTATAGATATACTGACGGCATGCCCCACCTATGGTCCCAGGCGGCATATCTTAATGCCCAAGGCCCAGCCCCCAAGCCGACGTCATTAGCCATATGCGGGGTCCATAAGTGATCCTGCGGATATCGTGCCCTCTAGTAATCCTCCGCATGACGCTGGCTCCAGTCGACTTTGGGCTTATGGTGGTTAGCCCTACAATATAAATTAATTATAATATATTATTAGTAACGTGTGAGACTGAACAAGTAATAAAATGATAATATATTATTAGTAACGTGTTAGAATATATATCTATTGCTATAATACAAGTGTTGGATTAGATAAATTAAAATAACAACACGATTAGTATATTTATTTTATAATTAGTTATTATTTAGTATTTTTTTTATAAATAGTTATTAATTAATATAATTTGTTATTAATAATTATAATTTGTACCAAAATTAGTATAATTAGTATAATTAGTCAATTATTTAGTATAATTAGTTATAAATTAGTATACTAATTTTTTAGGTAAACTAAAATAACTATTTATAAAAAAATATACTAATTAATAACTAATTATATAATAATTATACTAATCGTGTTGTTAGTTTAGTTTATCTAATCCAACACTTGTATTATATCAATATATATATATTTTAACACAAAAGGATAGCTAGTGTAGTTTTAGTTGACAAAGTTGACAACCATGTATCCCGGTTCGAGTCCCGCTTCTAGCAATAATTAATTTTAGAAATTTGAAAATAAAAAAATTGCTTACATCCGGATTCGAACCAGGAACCTCTTCTAGTGAGGCAAATTATCTCCAACCAACAACACCATCAAGAATTACTTGTTCCATTTGAAGGTTTATAAATAAGAATATATTGTTGAATATTAAAATAAAGTACTTAACCAGCCAAAAAATGGCCAGTCTGAGCATTTTTAAAAATACTCAGTTTTACTAGATGTATTTGATATTTTTTATTTAATGTTGGATAGTAAAAAAAATATCAGAATAATTGGAGTTGGGTTTAAAAATTTGTTCTGAACGGTGATTTCTTTTAAATTGCTAATCTGATGTGTTAATTGCTAATATAATTGATGGGATATACCACAGTTTTTAAATTAGAAAGTTTTCTTTAAAAGCAACTCTTTAGAGCATCTACAACGGTGATTTCTTTTAAATTGTTAATCTGATGTGTTAATTGCTGGGATGTACCACAGTTTTTAAATTAGCAAGTTTGTTTTAAAAGCAACTCTAAGAGCATCTCTATTCTAGCAAACATTTAGCAATTAATTTGGACCACGTCACTGAGTTTAGTAATTAAAGAAATTTATAATTTCTAAATCACTCCATCTTAGAAATTTATAAGCATATGTCCTCATATGCTTATGTAAGTAGAGTAGCCAATCTCAAGATCAATAGATCATCATTCATCTTTACTGAATTTGCCTCTTAATCATACGACCTAGAAATTCAGAGTCATCAAGTTACAAGCGTCATTAGAAACATAGTATTAAAGTTACAATTCGCAAAATATTTAACAAGATTTACATATATATAATTAAGTAATAATGTCACATTTATTATATTATAAATATTGTAAAATATTGATATTTCCAAAACACAAAAATAAGTTGATGAATTCCAAATAAACAAGATAAATTCTATATTATTCGTAAAATTCTTTGTAATTCAAAAAAAACTGGAAAGAAGTAACGCTGAAACAAAATGGAATTAATACGGATATTAAAGAGGAATCGGTCGGCAAACATGCCATTATCAGGCATGTCTACTATTAATAAATTTTAGAGAAACGGAACACTTATCTTCTTATTGCCTAAAATACCGTGTCTCTTTATGAATTCATATCACCGACGGTGCCGTAAAAGGGAATCTTTTACAATTACTTGATCTGGACTGTTTTTTTTAACTTGACACGAATCTCAAAGCCCAATAATACTGCCCCCTCAGTCAGCCCGAATCCCAAACCGGCTTAGAGTTAATCTCAAACCGTAAGTAGCTAATTGTAAAAGGGAATCTTTTACGGTACCGTCGAGGATATGGATTCGTCTCTTTATCACCTTTTCTGTATCCGGTCGACCGACTTCGTATCCTCTGCATTAACTCAAAAGGGAATCTTTTGAGTTAATGAATAAAAACCGTCCAATCTGTTTTAAGATACGTGCGAACTAGGTCTGCACTAATATTGAAAGACCCCTATGTTATAGGCAGGAGCCGGATTTGCTCCGTTTAAAATCTGATGGTTGAGATTCATTAACTCAAAAGATTCCTAATGCAGAGGATACGCGTTCTGGTCGACCGGGTCCCAGCCCATTCTTCACAAGTCATAACTAGTTATTTATTAGTCACGCGCCACTGGGACCACCACCTCACTCGCACCGCGAGAGGCGAGACTCACCTTTGCCATGGCTTCTTCTCTCTTATTCCACCTCTTGCCTCTCCTCCTCCTCCTCCCTCACGCCACCACCACCTTAACCCCTTCCCACCAAACCCTGATCCCCACACCTCTCCAAGATTACCCCACACCTACTCCATTCGCGGAAACCCTAACCCACACACACTCACCGCACACCGCTGAAAACTCCTCTCTCCATCTTCCCATTTCCCACCATGACTCCCTCCATCTCTCCTCAAATCTCACCTCCCATTCTCTCCTTCTACTTCGTCTAAACCGTGACACCGCCCGCGTCTCCTCCCTCCATTCCCTTCTCGCCCTTCCTCTCCATTCTAACCGCTCCTTCATCTCTCCAGTTGTCTCTGGTCTCTCTTATGGAAGTGGCGAGTACTTCACTCGGATCGGGATTGGGACGCCTCAGACCCAATCCCTCTTTGTGCTTGATACTGGGAGTGACATTATCTGGTTACAGTGTGCGCCGTGCCGACGCTGCTACAAGCAGACGGGTCGCATCTTCAACCCACGAAAGTCTCGTTCCTACCGCTCGGTGCCATGTACGGTACCACTCTGCAAACGTCTCGATCTGCCGGGCTGTGACAAACGCCGGCGTCAGTGTTTGTATGAGGTGTCCTATGGGGATGGGTCAGTGACAACAGGTGATTTGTCGACAGAGACTCTGACGTTTTCTGGTAGGGCACGCATTGGCCGTGTGGTAGTTGGTTGTGGCCATGACAATGAGGGTCTGTTTGTGGCGGCAGCCGGGCTTGTTGGTCTGGGCCGTGGACCCCTCTCCTTTCCTTCACAACTTGCGCACCGGTACGGTCGCCAATTTTCATATTGCCTTGTTGATCGTACCAGTTCTGGCGTAATTCCAAAAACTTCGTCAATTGTTTTTGGAATGGGATCGGTACCAGCTGGTATTAAATTCACTCCAATGGTCAGGAATCCTAAATTGACGACATTTTACTATGTGGATTTGATCGGGATTAGCATCGGTGGGACCCGTATTGCAGGATTGGCGCAGTCTGATCTGCATCTCAACCGGCAAACCGGCAGAGGTGGTGTCATAGTCGACTCTGGTACTTCGGTGACAAGGCTATCCCGTTCCGTGTATGTGGCGGTGCGTGATGCATTTCAGGCAGGTACGGGTGGGTTAAAACAGTTAGCTGGTGGGTTTTCTCTGTTCGATACATGCTATGATCTCTCTGGCAAGTCAGCAGTGAAAGTCCCAACAGTGGCAATGCATTTTGCAGGAGGAGCTGATTTGGTACTTCCACCAGAGAATTATCTTATACCAGTTGATACAAAGGGAACCTTCTGCTTTGCGTTCGCCGGTACTGATAGTCGGGTTTCTATTATAGGTAATATACAACAACAGGGGTTTAGGGTTGTGTTTGATGGAGACAGAGAAAGAATGGGGTTTATTCCAAAAGGTTGTTGATGAATTTTGGATTGAATAATGCCATAATTAGGTATAATTAGGTAAGAGAACAAAGAGTTCTGCTTTTGTAGAGAGCAGAGAGTTGTATTACGAGTTCAGTGGCATGTTTGGTGCTTTGTTTGATAGATCTCGGGTGTAATAAAAAATAATCAAAATGGTGAAGTATTTTTATATTTTCTCCCAAACGACAAGCAAATTTCAAAATTAGTTAATGCTGTATCGACTGACATTCCACTTCTCTCGAGTTTCGTCCCCCTCTGAAGATATATAGATATTTTGGCTGAGAACACATGATGAGGATCGAGAGACACAATTCCTCATTTGATGGAAGTACAAGTTGGGAAGATGAATTATAGAACTAAAAATATCAAATTTAAAAAGAGAGGTTGACTACTCGGCCTATTGTTTAATAAGAAACTTGGCATGGTATAAAAAGAAGAAGAGAAGAATGGTATAAAAGTGATAAATACAGAATGGGTATAAAAGTTATAAACAAAGAATGGTATAAAAAGTCATAAATAAAAATAGGGAGAATTTCATGTATCCCCCTCAAAAACTTCAATATTACATATTTCCCCCTCAAAAGTTTGTAATATCATATTTACCCTTCCAAATCATAGAAACTCACATATTTACCCAAAAACAATAAAATAATAAAATTTAACACTCCAAATTTATTAAACAATATTAATTAATAAAATATGACTTTTATACCCCTTCCTCCTTTCTCTCCTTTCTCTCTCAGTGCCTGTTCTCTCTCTCTGTGCTCCCTCTATTTCCCTGGCGCCAAAAAAATAGGACCGGTACCAAGTTTCATTTCCCTGTGTGTGTACTGTTTAAGTTCCGTTGGAAAAAGTGGAGTCCTTTTAGTTGGCATATCTCTGAAACACTAGTTGTTCAAGGGAGTACTTTTGTCAAAGACAGTAGAAAGCAAGCAAGGTAAGTTATGAACAACCTAGATTCCAACAGACAGAACAAAATATTCACACGAACAGTTCGAGCCAAATCTTGAAGAAAGTTCTTGATTTGTCCTCCTTGAAATTAGGGTGTGTTATGTCTTCGTCCAAGTATGTTCGATGTTTTAATGCAATCATTGCCAGTGTCGTTAAATGACTACGCTGAATTGGTACTTGTCCTTGGTACTGGTACTGGTTATATCTTTTTTCTTTCAATTGAGATCCTGACCCAACTCATGTCCATAGAGTTACTGGTAACAATGTAATTTATACCGATATATCACTATGCTTATTACTAGATAACAATGAGAAGGTAAGAACAGATAGGACATTTTTTTAGTTTTTGTAATGTTTACTTGAAGTCTTATTAAGATACACAGTTTTAAGGAATAAATTGAAAATGAAAATCATAGTGTCACAAGGAGAGAAAGACTTATGCTCATGAATGTCAGAAAACTGCAAACTCTCATTTCATTAAGCACTTCATTAACAGCTGATTCCTTTACTTACCAAGAAGGTTCTAACAAAAGGATAATGCAATCTTACAAACAGACCCCTATTAAATATTTTTTCATGCATTAAGGTACATTTTTTTTAACAACTTAGATATATCTATGAGATTATAACAACAATAAAGATGAAAAGAGAAAAAAAGGTTATTTTAGAAGGAAAAGTTCAGAGAGGACCTCAGAACTGAAGCAAACGTACTGACAGGTGTAAGATGCAATAATTACAAAATTACCCTTATACTTTTTTTTATTACAAAGTCACCAAATATTTTAGCATTTCTTACAAAAATTTCGATAGCATGCCTGCTTGATTTTGTGATTTGTATTGATTAATCAATATGAGCAAGTTCGGAAAGTACAAAAGGAAATTTGCATTCAACTGTGAGACAATTTCATAGAACTTTTCCACTACGCATAAGTAGTTTCAAAGAAGAATAAAAACAAAAAACAAAAAAAAAAAACTGCTTGCCATTCTATTCCAAAAACATACAGCTGTATGATATTTTTTAATTCCAAACATACAAAATGTAAGTATTACTAACTATAATCACAACAAAAGGGAATCACATTACAGCAACATCATCTTTCATTTTGGTATTACATGGCATCACATGACTTCTACTTTGAGTTTACTTCGATAATTGAACTCTTCTTGTTGTATTCATAAGCTTCACCTTCGTAAACAGGCAACTCATTTTCACTATCAGTACTATAACGGCTATGATAGCTTTCTTCTGATGGGCAATAGTCTGAATCATCATCTTCATTTGGCTCGTTAAAAACTTAATCTTGCTCACTGTATAAAAATATGAACTTAAAATTTCAGTGGGCAACATAATGCATGATTTATATATTAATTAGTTATCTCAAAATGCGTATATACCTTTGCTGTAACCCATTTGTATTAATATTTTTCTCGGCCATCACATAAATGGTTACTTCTTTCTCCTCCTCATACATGTTAAGCATCACCTTAAAGTTGTTATCAGAATCAAGTTCAATGAAAGATTGTTGTTTGACATACTTGTCGAAAAAAGTATGGATAAAACCAGATCACTCCTTGACGGATAATGCTTTATCACCTCTTCAATTAGTTCATTCAAGTTGTATGAGCAACTATCTACATAGATGCGTTTCTGAGAGCCAAAACAATATCTTCTTCTACAAGAGTTCTTGATTGCTCAAAAGAAACCTCCATATATCAGTTTTAACTTGTACTTGGATGAAACTTGCTCAAGAGTAACAAAATACGATAAGATAAATTAGTGGCTTAAACCTTTAATGACTTCCAAATATTAAACAAGCAAAATTCCAGTACTAGTCTAAACAAATTTTTTTGAAAGTTTAAGCCTATTTCAATGGTCAGAAGCCTCAAATATCAGAACAGCAGGAACACAAAAAATTCAAAAAAGACAAGTGCATAATCTGAAGATTATTTAAATATTATGCATATTGTGCATTACTCGAAATCAGATAATACGGGTCTGAATTTTCATGGAAGATTATTTCAATATTATGCATACCGTGCATTACTAATGCATTCTGAATTTTCAACTAAACCATCAACACAGCAGGAACTCCAACATGACATGGTTTCAGACTTTCAGTACTTAATCAGAGAATAGAGGTCGACGTGCTTAATTGAAATTAGAGAATACTTACCTTTCAGTACTCAATTGAAATAAAAAATCACTAAAATTATCTACTAGGTCAGATAAAATCACTAAAATCACTAAAATCGTTGATATCAGATAAATCGCTGAAAACCTAAATTTCAGTACTTACTCTGTAGCAGGCGACTCAGGCATGTTCTCCCATCTAGATATTGAGGGATCTCTGACAACGAAGTCTAAGGAGTCGACATTGTGCAGCGGAGCACAAAGAGGGGTGATTCAAGTCTAATTTTGTATCAGAGAGGCATGAAACAAACTGAGATAGGAGCGACGATGTCATATGCGAGACGGGGAGAAAGAAATTTAGGATGAGCGGTACTCTTTGTAGCAATTGGTACCAGGAACTTCTTTGGAGGTGTATTTTTTGGCGCCAGGAACTTCTTTGGAGGTGTATTTTTCTTTGGGTAAATATGTGAGTTCTTCTAATTTGAAAGGGTAAATATGATATTATAAATTTTTGAAGGGGATACATGCATAAAAATATAGGTGAAGATCAGATTAGGATCGAGATACCATCACAAAATATGTGCATTACGAAACATAATTCTGTACATAAAATCTTGATGTTACAAAATTCAGTACAAAATGTACAAAAAAAATATTCTACAGCTTGTTTGCGTCTGAAAGAGGGAAACATTTACAAGTTCATATATTTTTTTTTACATTCTGAATTTAAAAAAAGAAAAGAAAAAGAAAATTCATCATTTGTACATGTCATTGTTGTTCTCCTTTTCCCATCTCAATTGCATTTTCTAGTGTAGCTCAGTTTCAACACCCTGCAAGCGAATAAATTGCAGCATTCAGGTGTAAGATGATTAGCAAGTTAAACTTGGTTTTAAGCATGTTAAATATTTCAGCACCACCCACAATCTTAATCTGTCATATATATGGTTCAAGTTGTAATGAAGTTTGTTAAGAGTTGGTGTGGCACTCTTGTTATGTCTTTCTGTTGATTTTATGAATTCTGAGGAAATGAATTTATTGAGTAAAAAAAAACAGTTATGTTTTACAATTCCCTATTCTCTATTTATACTATGGTACCAACGGTTCAATTAATATTACCGTTGGTATCCTACCTATTTACTGTTCACAGTACCGTTTGGTACTTTACTGTTTAGTCCCCCTATTCTTGACTTAATTCTATCCCTCTATTCTTGATCGATGATGATGATCCAATATGAGATCAATGTTCTATATTTTTAATACTCCCCCTCAAGCTAGGAAGGTATATATCATGCAATCCTAGCTTGCTAGTGATATTCTCAAATTGTGTCGGATCCAACTCTTTAGTAAAAATATCCGCTAATTGATCTTTGCTCCTCACAAATGGTGTTTCTATTTCTTTGGCTTGGACCTTCTCTCTAATAAAGTGACAATCCACTTCTATGTGTTTGGTTCTTTCGTGAAACACCGGATTTGACGCGATATGTCGAGCGGAATTATTATCACAATACATCTTCATAGGTTGATCAAATTCGATGCTCATGTCTCTAAGTAGTTGTTTAATCCATATTAGTTCACTTGCGGTAGATGCCATAGCTCGGTATTCCGCTTCCGCGCTTGATCGAGCCACGACATTTTGTTTCTTGCTTTTCCATGTGACTAGATTCCCGCCTACAAATGTGCAAAAACCGGTTGTAGATTTTCTATCAAAGCTACCGGCCCAATCTGCATCGGAATAGCCACATATTTCATTAGAATTATTGTTCATCATTTTTATGCCTTTTCCGGGATTTCTTTTTAAATATTTCAAAATTCTATTAACGGCTTCTAAATGGGGTGTTCTTGGAGAATGCATAAATTTACTAATTTGGCTTACCGCAAAAGAAATATCCGGTCTAGTTACGGTTAAATAAATTAATTTTTCTACAAGTCTTTGAAATTGGGTAATGTTTTCTAAAGGTTCACCATCCTCGGAATTTAATTTATAATTGCTATCTATTGGTGTAGAGGTCGGTTTACAACCTAATTTGCCGGTTTTCTTTAACAAATCCAAGGTATATTTCCTTTGTGAAAGTAAAAGGCCTTTATTTGAAGAAGCTACTTCTATTCCTAGAAAATATTTTAAATATCTTAAATCTTTGATGTCAAATTTTTCTTTTAATTGAGATTTGATTTTTCTAATTTCTTCTAAATTATTTCCGGTAATTATTAGGTCATATACATATACTAATACAAGGGTTATATTTTTTTCTTCCTTTTTGGTAAATAAAGAATGGTCGGCACTACTAGTTTTAAAATTACAAAAATTTAAATATGAGCTAAGTTTGCCATACCATGCCCGAGGCGATTGCTTCAATCCATAGATTAATTTATTCAACCTACAAACGAGATTAGAATTGTTTTTATTTTATGGCCGGGTGGTAAGTTCATGTACACCTCTTGTTCAAGTGTTTCTTAAAGAAAAACATTTTTAACATTCATTTGGTATATGTTCCAATTATTATTTACCGCAATAGAAAAAAAATTCTAACGGTATTCATTTTTGCTACCGGTGCAAAGGTTTCGTTATAATCTATACCATAGGTTTGAGTATACCCTTTGGCCACCAATCTAGCTTTGTACCGTTCTACGATACCATCGCTATTGTATTTTATTTTGTATACCCATTTACACCCTACAGTTTTTTTATTTTTTGGTAGTTGTACAATTTTCCAAGTATCATTTTTTTCTAAGGCCATTAGTTCATCTTCCATGGCCTTGCACCATACCGGTTTGGTTATTGCCTCTTGGTAGGTATTTGGTTCTACCTCTTTTTGGATAGAAATAAGAAATGCATGATAATCGGATGAAATGTTTGCATATGATACAAAATCTTGTATAGGGTATTGTACCGTATAAGTTATAAAATCCTTGAGTTTAGTGGATGGTTGGCGCACTCTTATGGACCTTCTAACCATAGTATTATCGTCTTCCTCATTATCATTATTGTTATCATTGTCATTATCATTATTATTGTTATTATTTATTTCTTCTTCATTATTATTGGATTCGTTTTCATAATCCTCATTTTGTATAAAATCTAAGTCATCTAAGAGAGGTAACATTGGCCGAACTAAATCATTTTCTAACGGTTTATCATCTATCCCCTTTTTAAAATATGGTTCATCTTCATTAAAAATTACATCTCTAGATATAAATACTTTTTTTGTAATATGGTCATAACACTTGTAACCTTTTTTGTATGGTGAGTATCCTAAAAAAATAGTCTTTTTTGACATAAAATCAAATTTATCTTTCCTTTTAATATGAACAAAACATACGCACCCAAAAACCCTTAAATGATCAAGATTCTTTTTTTGTTGATAAAGAATTTCGGTTGGACTCTTATTTTTTAACGTAATACTAGGTAGTCTATTAATTAAATGTGTAGCACAAAGGATGGCATCCGACCAATATATTTTTGGAACATTATTTTGAAATAATAACGCACATGTCATTTCTAATAAATGTCTATTTTTTCTTTCCGATACTCCATTTTGTTCGGGAGTGTTTATACAAGTCGTTTGGTGTATAATTCCTTTTTCTTTAAAAAGATTGGTAAAATTTTTGTTTACAAATTCCGTTCCATTATCCGATCTAAAAATTTTAAGTTTAGTGTTAAATTGAGTTTCTATAAGACATAGAAATTCTCTAAAAGACATGAATACCTCGTCTTTTGATTTAAGTAAATACAACCATATAACTTTAGAAAAATCATCAATAAATATCACAAAATATTTAAATCCATTATAAGAGTTAATTGGGGCCGGACCCCATACATCGAAGTGGACTAAGTCAAACGGGGCTTCACTTCTACTAGTGGAAAGTGAGAATGGAAGTCTCGTTTGCTTAGCTAATTTACATATATCACAATTAATACAACTAGAATTTGGAAAATTTAAAAAACTATTTAAAATCTTGTTGGAGGGATGCCCAAGTCTCTTGTGCCACCTATCGTAATTAATCGAACTTGTCGAATCAAAAACTCTTGAATTTTCTATATCCAAAATATAATGTCCATTTTTAAGCACACCCTCACCAATCTTGTCCTCGGTTATCCGGTCCTGAAATATTACATTTTCATGTGAGAAAATTATTTTACAATTAAACTCTTGTGTTAGCTTTTTTACCGAAATTAGATTAATAGGAAATGATTTTAAATATAAGACATTGTCAATTTTTTTATTCAAAATATTAATTTCTCCTATACCATCTATTTGGTTTTTCATACCATTTGCTACGGTCACATATTGGTCAATTTCGGATGATTTCAAATTTTCAAGGAATTTTGTATTTCCAAACATATGGTCGGTTGCACCACTATCAACAATTATTTGGTTGAACAAATTAATTTTTTTTGAGTTAGATATAGTACCACATGAAGAACCAGAACTGTTTTGAGACAACAGCATGGTTAGTTGCTGCAAAATTTGTTGCATTTGATCTGCTGACCCGCCAGCAATTAAACCCGGTTCACCCAAACCGGCCCTTTTTTGTTTCTACGGTCTGCACAGCATAGCCGCCCCCTTCTTTTTCGATCCCCTTCTTCTTTCCTTCTCTTTCTCCGCCTCCTCTCTTCGGTTCATCTCTCCACCACTTTGGCCGAAGGTTGGGATGAAGGAAATAGAATTTTTCGGTCTTATGACCCTCCTTTTTGCAGTGAGAGCACGTCTCACTCTTTTGATTTTGCCAATTTTGAGTCTTTTGGAAGCTAGGGTTTCGGTGATTTTGGGGAAAATGTGAGGCATGGCCGTGGGGCTCGTGTCCCTCGCCGTGACTGGCTTGAGGACCCCCCATAGCCTCTCGCAGCGAGTCTTCACGTTGTATTTGGTTTACCACTTCAGAGAAAGAGGGAAAATCAGGTGCTCGAATGATTTGTGACCGGATACCTTCGTAATTTGCATCAAGGCCCGCAAAGTACGAGAAAATTCGATCTTCTTCTTTTCTTTTTTTGAGCTCTTTCGGGTCTGTTGTGAATGGGCGATAAACATCGAGTTCATCGTGCTTCTTTTTGAGAGAGGCAAGGTATTCTAAATGGGTTCGAGATCCCTTTTTTTCTTGTTGAATTTCAAGTTGAAGCCGATAGACATGGGAGTGATTTTTTTGTTGCCCGTAAAAGGATTTAAGCTGGTCCCACAATTCTTTGGATGTATCAAAACTTTGGAGAAACAAGTCTGTGATTTGTTGCTCCATGGACCCATATAGGAGAGCCATTACTGTATGATCCTCTTTTTGTCATTTTCAGATTTGGATTTTTTCGGCGTCTGTTGGTTTTTCTGGATTTGCCGGTTTCGATTTTGCATGATCTCCTGTGATGAAATCTATTTTATCTCGGCCACTTAAAGAAATGGTTACTGATTTGGCCCATGATAGATAATTCAAATCGTTTAGCAATGTCAGAGTCAATTTCGATGGGTTGGTAGCTTCACTGATTTGCTGCCCCCATTGATCTATTTTGACATTTGCTTGATTGGTGAATTTCTGTTTCGGTTTATGAAGTTACCAGTTTTACTGGTAATTATGGTTATCGGGTTATCGGGTTATTTATCAGAACTGCTCTGATACCATGTTGATTTTATGAATTATGAGGAGATGAATTTATTGAGTAAAAAAAAAAACAGTTATGTTTTACAATTCCCTATTCTCTATTTATACTATGGTACCAACGGTTCAATTAATATTACCGTTGGTACCCTACCTATTTACTGTTCACAGTACCGTTTGGTACTTTACTGTTTAGTCCCCCTATTCTTGACTTAATCCTAACTCTCTATTCTTGATCGATGATGATGATCCAATCTGAGATCAATGTTCTATATTTTTAACACTTTCCCTTTCTCTTGCTTTGAAATCGTGTGCTTATTCCTTCTTCCATTTAGGAATGGCTTGAAATAGTGTTTGAGTGACAATATATTTGATTAATAAAGCCAAGTTTCAAAGTATATTTATATGAACTCATGTGTGAAATTCCCCCATTAATCATTTACTGGCAAATTTCTTGAATTATATATACTCATGACTTAGTAAATGTTGGAAATTTATATGAATGCTATCCCATCAGTAATCTTAAAAAAAAATAAAAAAATCATACACGGTTCTTGAAAACAAACCGTGTATGAAGGATAACATACACGGTTTCTTTATATAAACCTTGTATGATTCATTACAATCATACACGGTTCCCTTGTAGTAACCGTCTATATAACCCTTGTTATTATACATGGTTACTATGACTGTGTATAAATCACTTGTTTTAGCACTTTATTTTTTTAGATCTGTTACGGTTCCGTTGTAGGAACCATGTATGTAAATTGTATGTTGACACGGTTCCGCAACCATGTACAATGTATTGACACTTTCATACACAATGTGCGCGGACCCAGTTGGAAAATCGTGTGTCATTAGGTTTTTTAATCGTGTATAGGTACCTTTTTTGTAGTAGTGTATACTTTTAAGAGTTCTTATATTAAGAGATTGGCTAATATCCATCTCAAATTAAAGCCCTTGTTTTAATTCGCGGCCATGTTTTGTGATTTTTGGGCCTAAACAGCCGATCTGAACTACTTAACATGATCTCCATATTAAAATATGGGAGGAAACCAAATTTTACATTTTTTTGGAAATATTTTACTATTTTATTGGATGGGTACAAAATCTCTATTTTTTTATGGTCCAAGATTTTCTAAAAAACAGCAATTTTGTACCTATATTTTATATTGACTCATGGCATTAGGCATACAACATCAACGCAGACATATCAGGGGAGAATAGTTGATCTTACTAACTGATGTAGCCGGAATTTTGGACGATCGAAACGATCCCAGTAGTCTAATCAAGGAAATCGATATTAGTGGGATTAGAAAGATGACGAAGGAATGAAAGGTGGCCGGTGGCATGATACCAAAGGTTGAGTGTTGTATTAAGTCACTTACAAAAGGTGTAAGCACGGCAAGTATCATTGACGGCGGGTACGTCCCGCATTCGCTTTTGCTTGAGTTACTGGCGGATGAGGGTGTAGGGACTATGATTCGAAACTGAATCATTTGAGTAGGCCATTTAATCCTCATTAACTTTTCTTGTGGTCCTGGAGACTTGAGTAGTTGAGTTCAAACTACAATTACCACACATTTCACATTTTATATTTTATATTTTATATTTCAGTCTGCTAATCTAAATTTTTATATTCTGCCCCTGCAGGTAACATAAAGTTTTTCATATCTGAATTTACAATGTTATTATTTTACATACAGAGGACAGCTTCCGTAAAATATTTTGTTCCTCAGTTAATTAGACCTGATTTTATTTTGCTCCTTGCAAAAATTGAGGATGATTTGTGCAACCAATGAAAATTAAAGTAGTGAAGTCTAAAGAGTGAATTCAGCCCCTATCGCAGGGACCATAAAACTGAGGACATATTCAATGAAAATAAAATCCCTGCAACCAATAAAATTGAGGACATATTCAATGAAAATAAAATTGATTTTATTTTTATTGAATATGTCCCTGTTATTATTTTTATTTTTATTGAATATTCAACAAAAAGTGAACATGTCCTCAATTTTATTTTCATTGAATATATCCTCAATTTTATTTTCATTTGAATATGTCCTCAATTTTATTTTCATTGAATATGTCCTCAATTTTGTTTTCATTTGAATATACCCTCTGCAACCAATAAAAATAAAAGCCCTATCAGGGACCATAAAATTGAGGACATATTCAATGAATCCCAAAGAGTGAAGTCAACCCCTTATTAATTAATGTTGATTTCTCCTCTCCATATCTATTGGGCGTCTTTCTTCTCTCCTCCTAAATATAACTAAACCATTTTAATTGTTCATTTGCTCATGCAACGATCCTGTCACGTCAATAAATATATTCTTGGTTTTGGAGGTGTCTTAGTGGAAGCTGAGAATTTTTCAATAAGTGAATCATCAATTAATGGCAACCGCAGGGATAAAGGAAGTACAAAAGGTGTATGTTTGTTTGCCTTGGAACTATGATGACGGAAAGCATATCCTTTCATGGGCGCTCAGCCATTTTCCGAAGGATGAAACTCAAATCGTTGCCACTTACATCGGCCCTACTTCATATAGTGAGTTTGTATATTGTCTACCAATGCTGCTGCAATCATTTTATTTTCCGAAGGATGAAACTCAAATCGTTGCCACTTCCATCATGCCTCCTTCCACTTCCATCATCCCTCGTTTATCTACCATTTACTTAGGTTGCAATCATTTTAATTTTGAAAGGTTTTTGTTATCTTCACTTGAAGTAATTTTATTCTATGAGTACTGTGAATCATATTGTTTTATGATTGCGCTTGTGCACCACCCTTCGCACACAAAATCCCTCAATTCTGAAATTTTCTATTTCATAAAAATTTGATTCTGAATTTTGGAAAGCTTAATCCCCAATTACCCATAAAAGATTAATGTTAATTGGTTCCAATCCTTATCTTGATTCCTTTTCTGGTAGTAAATGGAAGCTTATCTCATTGATAACCAATTTTATGTACCAGAGAGTCCTTCTGCATTTAAATGTCATACTCGTGCAATTGTTTCCATTCTGAAACAGGTGTATTTCACCCTATGTGGAGGGAGGTATACGATGAAACTCTAGACGAACATCTGGCTCAGTGTGCAATACAGAAGGTGAAATTAGTTTTAATTAACTAACTTTAATGTACACATGTCTTTTCTTTTCTTTTTCACTTGGGAACCCATGACATGATATCTTTGTAAATAACAAAAAATTCCTCTCAGTCAGTAGAGGTCATTAGGATATCTCCTGATGAAAACTTCAGAAATTTAATTACGGTTTTGTTTTCGAATGAACCTCAATGTGCTACTAAATATACACTAATGCACTGTGTTCACTGTTTCACATGAATGCAGTTTAAAGCAGAGAAACTGATACACGAGATCGATCATCTAGTAGAAGGGACTTTAGGTCTGATTGACTCAAGGGCGATCACGAATCTTGTAATGGGGTTTTCTCCAACAAACAGGTATTAAGATAAGATAGTCATGTACATCTTGATGTTTTTTACTTTACATAATTAGAACTGCAAAAATGAGTCTGAATCAACATTGAAGTGCACAGTCTGTTCTGCTGAGGGTGCAACAATTTTTTAAATCTTTGTTGGCATATAGGATATCTCAAAGATAGCTTCAGTCTGATATATGACATTGAATTGATTTGATCCTCCATTACGGCCACCCTACACAGCTGAGGATAATTGCATTACTATTCATCAATGCCTAATTAGGCTTAATTTGCAGCTTTTTGCAAATTTGTGAATCTTTGTGCCAGACCTGGCAAACCATACCAACACCATTGAAGACTGCTATTGGTAGGCAACAGCTGGTATCATTTGAGTTTACCTGTGATGATTGAAAGTCCTTAGTAGCAAAAAAAGTTGGAACATTGCAGATTTCCTCGGTGTTGATTTATGGCACCTTTTCAAATCTATTATATCTATATAATCCGCGTCGCGGAGCTACAGTACTCCAATAGTGACACACGCCCTCTGCACCGTCCGATCCGGATCGCATGGTTGAAGATAGAATTCTCTCTCGCGCTTACACCTCTCCTCTTCTTGGCTACGTGTTGATCCGACCCGTAGCGCTTTTTCGCTGCAGCTCTTCTCTCCTCATCTTGTCCGCCGCTCTTCTCTCCTTCTCTCTCTGCCGACCTTCTTCTTTTTCGATCGCCTCCTACCACGAGCACACGTTCTCTCCTCCACGAAACCCTAAACCCGCCCCTCACTTCCCCTCGCACCCGAGCTTTCCACCCAGCTTCACCTCTTCGCCTCGCTCACCCAATTCCCAAACCTCAGAAAAAGGAAGGTCAATTTGAAAGTTCTCGATTTAATAAAAGGTTTGATTTACGTTTTCTTTATAAAATTTTGATGATTTTTCTTCTTACTGAGGATTTTTGTAATAATCTTGGATCATTACTTTTCTCTCAATTTTTTTGCTCTGTGCGAGGCCATCCGATAGAATTAAGCATTCCTTCGATTTTGGATTATCTGTGTTGCTCTATCTCAGTGCAGGTATTCCTCTCTCTTTCTCTTCCTCGGTTATATGTTTTCCCTCAGCAATCAGCATAGATATTCATCCCTTTCTCTTTCTCGGTTATATACAACTCCCTATGGTACCTTTTGACGCTCATGGTAAGCACTAATTAATTTTTGTATGTTAATCTCCATTGGCCAATTCAAAATGTAAAAAATCTTCTTACAGCCTAAAGGAGCAAACGAATCTTACTGAGATCTTCTCTCTCACGTAATTGGGCTTGGGGAATAACAATTGTGAGGTTGAATATTTGTTACTTCCTTTCAGAAAAAAGAAAAAGAAAACAGTACCACACTACCGCTTGGTGCTGTAACAGTCAAATCTTGAATAGCACGTGTAGCTTAAAACCGTCAATTCCTGTAATATTAATGTCTATTTAAACAGTACCACCGTACTGTCATTCAAGAGCAGCAGAAATGGGATTACTGGTACAAGGTTGATTCTGCACTGCACCATTTAGCTTCAGAATGTTAAGTGTTTTTTTATCAGTAATTAATAAGAAATTATTTTCAGGCCTTTGCGAAACTCTCTGCACTTATTGAACGACGCCTATGCAAATGCTGATGTAAGATTATCCCTATAAGGTATGTATAGTGCTGATTGTGCAACTATTTTGTGAAGATATGTATTTTATTTATGAAAAAACTGAGTAAATCAATAATGGTAGAGATGGCAGCTAAAAAGGGCCAAGAAGATGTTTGTACATATTGTGGTGTAGGATGATTGAAAAGTCAAAGATATATCGTAAGTAAATTGCAATTGGTTTTATTCAGTGAGAACTAACTGATTTCATTGCAGTCAAATTTTTTTTTTTTTGTTAGTTTTCAGTGAGGACTCACTAACTTCCTCTTTTTTCTTGGTTCCATTTTATTTAAGGACGGAAAATCAAACAGAAACACCTGATTCTGAGTCCAAGTGTTCCCATGCCAAGCCCTCCTGCTGATAATTCAGGTTCTGTAGATGTAGATGTTGGAACATCAGAAAGTATATAGGACGACAACAAGGCAAAAGAAGAGAGAGTAACCGCACCATCCTGTTAAAAATACTTAAATTATTTTATTCATTGTGACTTTATAGTTGTACAGTTTTTGTTCACCAAGACTTAACCATGCTTATATACAGCTTTTAAGATATAGTCTATAAAAATATGTAAAATCATGTCCTATATGATCTACACAGTTTATATACGGTGGTTCATCCAATATCTAAAATTATGTTACAGTAATTAATTGAATACATTGAGCTAACAATAACAAACAATAACTTTCTGTTGCATTAGAATTCCTTCTGTATTTTCTAAACCTCACTGTAAAGTATTGTTTTGCCATTAATTTTGCTGATTCGAATATATTTCATTTGGAGATTGTTCTAAGGTTATAGTTTGACACAGATTTTCTAATCTTAAATTTTTTTGCTTTCTAAGAAGAGAGATTTTGATGATGCCAAATAATCAGATGATTTCTTCATCAAGAAGCAGCAGCATGTGAGTATATTTCATTTCTAAATTTTTAGTTTTTTATGAAGATGCATATAAATTAAAATTGTCATTTTTGTTATATTCTACGGTAATCATATTTTGTACCAAAAGGATTCACAAAAGCTTTATTTTTCAATAAGAACCTAATATCTCAATTTGTTTAATTTTCTGAAACAACTATTATTTCAGAGCAATCATAATTACTTAAGTCTCTTTCTTTTTATTATGTGAATATTTCCCTCTTTTTGTTTTTACCAGTACCAATCTGTTTATTTATTTATAGGTATCTGCAGGCCCTGTTACCAACAAATTGAATTCTCTGGTTCTAAAATCAAAGATTATTACAAGGCACTGATTACCATTATTTGTGATCTTGGTTATTGAGGATCTTCAACTGAACTTCAAATGGTCTTTCACTTTGAACTGCATCAAGTCCTCGACACCCACATTATAACATCTTACTTATATTCAACAGATTAATGTGCCAGTAATAATTTGTTTTATTTATTTTCTCTTTTTTCAGGGTGCCACGCTGTCACCAATATGGAAAGCCTTCCTGACCGTGATCTTCAATGTGAAGGTCAATTTATTAGAACTTATATTTTTGGAGTATCACATGTTGATTTTCATTCACGTGAATCAAATAATTTAATTAATAACTGAGATTTAGTTCATATATATTGGAACATATTTTATATTTTTGCCAAGGTAATATTTTTCCACTTTTGGCTTGAAACATAAATGTGTACCTTGGAATTAGTGGCAAAAGTTCCCAGTTTAATGGGATATCCTTTTCTGTAAAAATAATATGATGGGATGGTTTTAATTTGCAATATCACATACCAAAGGGGTGTACATTGTAGACAGTAACAGATGCATGTATTGACAAAAAGCGGATATGGATTGAGCTTAACAGGTGGCGAAGATTACACTTGATTTTTGGGATGACATCGTGAAAATATAGATAAATTTGAGGCTGTGAGGCTACATGTGCGGTTTCCGGAGAGATGGAATTTCAATATAGTGACTTACGATGAGGTTGTCAAAAAAGGGTGTCTTAATTTTTATGCCAATCTTATTATCTACTTTGTCTTCCAATAATGCTCTTCCATATTATTTGCATAGATGAACACCCCTCCCATATGAGTATCTTTCTATCATTTTGGGTTACATTTAGAATGACACTGATTTCATTTACATTCTACTTTTACATGCTACTTGAATTATTTTTCTTTAGCTGTACATCTTTTGAAATATGATTAAGATATGAGGTTTAATGGTTAATGGTTCCTTGACCTGTGCATTTTAAATTATACGTGCACTGAAAGTTGTGTTGTTTGGGATGAAGGTTGGAAGTAAATTGCTTTAGTAAATTTGAGACTGAACATTTTTTAACTTATCCTTTTATGATTATTTCACAACTCAGATGATAAACCTTTTTTTTTTTTCTTTATCATTTTTTAATTTTTTGTCTTGCTGTTGATTTTTTATTATATGCAGGAAAAAGAGACCACTGATTTCTCTTGAAGAAGGTATGCTAATGAGTCTTAAAACTTGTATTGGATGAGGTAACTCTTGAAATTTACCGCTTTATTCGAACTAATGTTAATTAGCTGTTAACCACCTATTGACCCTAATATATTAAGTATAAGGTGTATTCTGCCAAAAGTTTTCTGATTTACACCTCTTAGCTTTCTTCTTCTTCTTTTGTGCCCATATCTTTTAAGTAATTATCACATACTACCTTCACTAAGGCCTCGCATTAATTTTGGTTTTATTCCCCATCTTTATCAGTTTGTTCAGTTGGAGGAGTCAACTATCTCATGCTAATCAAGGAGCCACTGATTTTTGAGGTTCGTCTACTAAAAGTACTGTGATATTTTCTGAGCTTGCTTTTGTTGTAAAAAAAAAAAAAAAACAGTGACTAGCACCAAGTAAAAAAAAAATTAACTATCTCCTTTTTAAAATTAGTGAACACATTGTTCTAGCACAACCCATCTGTAAAAATACTATAGGTATGCAATTAGCACCACACCTTTTATAATTTATAATTTTCTGGTTTCTTGCACATCCCATATATAAATGTGCTAAGTTATCAATAACAGAAGAGAACATTGAAAGGTGTCGTTCTTAATTGATACCTTGCTTTCAACTAAGGTGCTGTGAATTAAAATGTTCACAGCTTTATTCATAAGCTGTGAACATTTTAGCTCTCTTCCACTTCTCATGGACAAAAATACTGTAGTTTATGCAATTAGCAATTTAGCATCACTTCTATAATGATTTAGGATTTTGTGACTTCTAGCACATCCCAACTAAAATTTCTGACACCAATTTTACCTGTCCCACACATCCCATTTGTAAATTACACATGAAAAATACCATTTTTCTGCAATCAAATGAATAATAATGATAATAATATAATAACCTCTCAGCTTATCTACACACAGTTACAAACTCCTTTCGTGATACCAAACTACCAATACACACACCACAATTATATCCAATACAAACTAACACACTTTTCAATTTATGCAGCACCAATAGCAGCAAAGAGAAGGAAAAAGAAGAATAACTGCAGCAGCTCCAAAAAAGTTTCACATCTGTTATATATTGTAAATATTATTTTGCCTACTATCTCCACGAAAACAAATACTGGGAATCATTTTGTTAAAAAAACTGTTTTCAAATACTACAATATGTGATCTAACTATATTACTCCTATACACTTATGTACAGCTTTTGTTTTACTTATCCCTTATGTGCTTGTCCATTATATTACTCCAGTACATTTTTCTTATTTAGAATCTCTATATGCTTCTCCACATGCCGTGACAATGATGCCGAAGCAACGCGAGGCCCACTGCTAGTGCAGTATAACATCAGTATCTGTGTTAGAGAAGGCAAACCCAACATGCAAGATATGGCTTATAGATCTTGCAGGAAATCTACTATTCACTAGGTACTATTAATCTTTTGTAAGTCTCCCATGTGATTACATTGCCTTGGTTACTGGCAACTGGGCAAAAATTTCTGATACAGGCTCAACCTTATATATTAGCTTATATAAAATTTCTGCTCATTTTGGGTTGGGTTTTATTGTATCTTGGTGCATTTTAGATAGGACCTCGCTAGCCCTTCGGTTATTCTACACTAGGTACTATTAAGCTTTTGTAAGTCTCCCATGTGATTACATTACCTTGGTTATTGACAACTGGGCAAAACATTTGCTAGGATCTTACTAGCCCTTCGGTTATCCGGGCTTTGGGTAACTTATTTGGGGTTTGTACTCACTACTCAGGTCATTTTGTACACATTATCAAAAGACAGATAAACAAAAATGCATACTGATTTGAAGAAAGAGAGCTTTAATCGGCCTTTTGGTTCAGGTTGAGTTCTCTGTATTTCGGGTTGGCTTAATTATTGGATTACTCAAGTCCTGGTTGGTTATATCTAATTTGTAATAACCACATAAGCTTTGATAACATGTGCATTTTTGGTTTCATTAGGTATCCCAAATCAGATTTCACAGAGGCCTCATCTGAGGAGGTGCATCATTACACTTATTCTTGATCATAATTCTTTATTTTATTTCAATTTTTCAATTTTCTTTTTCCTTCTTATTTGTTCAAATTGATTTCAATTTCTTTTCTTTCAATTGAATTTCTAATTATTTGCTCTACTATCTAACAAAAATCATAAATAAGATTAATTCCCTGGATTTTTGTTCTACCAAAAGTCTAATATATCAAAGGGAATGATATTGGGCCCTCTCTATCTCTATTATTTGTTGTTTTGATTATCTTCTGAACTGTTATTCTTTAAATATACTGAAAATGTGTAGACCAAAAGAATTAAGAAAAAATTAAAAAATTGACAATTGCAGCGAATTCGAAGGGAGAAACTACATCAGAAAGAAATTGAGGAAATCCAAAAGAGAGAAAATGACAAGAATGATCTTCTTAGAAGGGGAAAGGAAGAACTTAAATTTGAGAACCAACTACTCAAAAACCAACTCAAAGATTTTGATAAGATAAAGCAAGAGCGTGATAATGCTATTAAAGAGGCTCAAGAATTGAGAAAACAGAAAGAGCACTCTTTTGCTAATTCTGGCATGGTATTGAGCTCCCCGTTTTCCTTGAGTGAGCTGGAACAAGCAACTCAAAATTTTAGTGATTCGTTGAAGATTGGAGAAGGTGGTTTTGGATGCGTCTACAAGGGCTCTCTTCGTAACACCACGGTGGCGATAAAGAAGTTGAATTCAGAGAGCTTACAAGGGTTATCAGAGTTCCAGCAAGAGGTAACAGATTATGCTAAAGATAGTAATACTACATTAATTTTGCTACAACTCATAACATTTAAGGCTGCAATTCATGTATTAATGGAAGCCTAATTGAGGTGTCAACCAAGCCAAATTATAGTCCATGAAATTTCTTTCATCATTTTAATTCTCATCAGTTGTGCTGGTACCCAATTTATTATCTTTATTATATGGACTATTTCTTACAAATAAGGGAAAATTGGTTATTTGCCACTTCAAAATCTTTCAATTTGAAAAATGCCTTTCTAAAATTAGAAATTATCCTAATGTCACTCTAAACTTACTTAATTCTTAATTTTGCTACTAATACTGTATTTGTCTTGTTTAAAAAAAAATTTAATTAATAACAAAAATACCCTTTAGAGAAAACATAACTCCAACAGGTCTTTCTCTCCAAAATAGACGAAATGTCATCTTGTCAGATATTTCACAACAAAATATCTGACACTCCTAATTACTCTGATCGAAATCAATTAGCATTGTAAAGAGAAACAATACTTCTGCTGCTTCTTGCCCTTGAGGGACCGCATCCGATTGACCTTCTTCATGCGCTCTCTTTCATGCAACTGCTTAAAATGTCGCTTCAGCTCCGGTCTGGTCGTAAACTTTCTCCCACACATTCCGCACGTGTACGGATCAGTCGGTGTCACCAACCCTTTCTTCTCAAGCAAGTCGAGTTGGCGCCGTTCGTTACGTTCCGACCGTACCCGTTCTGGCACGTACGAGAAGGCGTGCTGGTTTGCATATGCCGAGAATTCCCCGACTTGTCCGAGGAGTGAGGAGGTGTGCTTGAGTGAGGCCGCGGCGTTAAAAGGGGGCCCACGTGGTGGCTTGTTGTCGAGGTCCCAGAGGATGACGACCGAAGGAAGCCGGGCCAAGAAGACTCCATCTCGGCCGGGGAGCATTTCGATCTCCGCCGCCGAGGCGAGAGGCGGTTCCGATTGGTCAGAGTTGGCAGTGGCGAGAGTTGTAGGTAGGCGACGGGAAGGGCTATAGCAGAGGGGTTTGAGAGAGAGAGGTGCAAAAGAGGCGCGTAGGAAAGGGAGGCGCCATGGCAAATTGGTCGGCATGGCGAATTGATGGATCGGAAAATTGTATCTGAAGGGTATGAAGGGTATAATCGGAAATACAGAAATACGTATTCCAAAACAGTATTTTTTAATTAATTTTTAATAAAAATAGTATAACAATTGTATTGGAGTGGCAAAATTAAGAATTAAGTAAGTTTAGAGTGGCATTAGGATAATTTCTAATTTTAGAGTGGCATTTTTCAAATTGAAAGATTTTGGAGTGGCAAATAATTAATTTTCCCTAAAAATAAATTTAAAGTTGTCAACAGCAAAGTATGTTTTGTTCTTACAGGTTGCTATTCTCAATAGAGTTAGACACCCAAACATTGTCAACCTAATAGGATCATGCTCCGAAATCTCGACACTTGTCTATGAGTTCTTGCCTAATGGAAGCCTTGAGGACCGGTTGGCCTGTGCTGATAACACCTCATCTCTCAAATGGCAAACCCGGATTCGCATCATTAGTGAGATTTGCTTAGGTCTTGTATTTCTCCACTCAAATAAACCTAACCTTGTGATCCACGGCGACCTCAAACCAGATAATATTCTCCTCGATGCAAACTTCATTAGTAAACTCAGCGACTTTGGCATTTCCAAGATCATAAAGCAATCTGATACAAACACAACTGCCTTATATCGTACCACTCATCCTGCAGGAACATTTCCATATATTGACCCACAATTTCATTCAACCGGGGAACTGGCACCAAAATCCGATGTTTACTCCTTTGGTATAATAGTGCTTCGTCTTCTGACAGGAAAGCGTGCACTGAATATTGCAAATGAAGTGCAGGAAGTCATGCGAGCTGGTAGGTTGTTGTCTACAGTCGATCAATCTGCCGGAAAATGGCCGTTTGACCTAGCCAAAAAGTTAGCTAAACTAGGTCTGAGATGTGCTGATATATCCAGAAGAAGACGCCCTGATATGAGTCAAGTTTGGGCCACGATTGAACCCTTGGTAAAGACTGCTACACAATCGGAAGCACTCTCGTCTGTTGGATCTTCAACTTCTAATGAAGAACATGTACCATCACATTTTATATGTCCAATAATGCAGGTATATATATAATTTCCCCTTCTATTTTCATGGTTTTGCAAAATATAAGTGCAGTCCAAATAAATGCAATGGAATTTTTTTTATTTATTGCCGGGTGAAGTGAAATCCAATTAGAAAATAGAAAAACTGGAAACAAAAATTATAGGATACATTCCTGTTTCACAATTAAGCTTTTAGCTAGTGTCCTCCTAGATTAATATCTTTGTAAGTTGCACCTGATAATTAAACTGCATGCCTCATTTTACCCTTTATTTTTCAAATTAATCATTCAATTACATAGACTATTGCTTTGATTATCAGTACCATTAAATGAAGAATCCATGCATTACTGCCAGGACACTTTTTTTCTTCTTATTATTCTTTTGGGTCTTCCAACCATTACTACAGGAAATCATGAAGAATCCATGCATCGCAGCAGATGGGTTTACATATGAAGGCGAGGCAATCAAGACATGGTTGAACGGAGGACATAACACATCACCTATGACAAACTTGGTGCTTCCTCATCACGATCTGATTCCAAATCATGTTCTTCGTTCTGCTATCCAGGAATGGCTTCAGCAGCACCCACAATCTTAATCTGTCATATATACGGTTCAAGTTGTAATGAAGTTTGTTAAGATTTGGTGTGCACTCTTGTTATGGCTTGAAATAGTGTTTGAGTGAAAATATTTGATTAATAAAACCAAGTTTCCAAGTATATTTATATATTCTCATTAGTGAAATTCCCTCATTAAACATTAATTACTGGCAAATTTCTTGAATTATATATACTCGTGACTTTGTAAATGTTAAATATTTCTTGAATTATATGGATGTGTAACATTTATGTTTAATGGCTAAATTAATATGGAAGCTAGCCCATAAGTAATTTATTAAAAAAAGAAAAGAAACCATACACTGTTCTTGAAAACAAACCGTGTACGAAGGATAACATACACGGTTTCTTTATACATATAAACCGTGTATGATTCATTACAATCATACATGGTTTCCTTGTAGTAACCGTTTATATAACCATTGTTATTATACACGGTTACTATGACCATATATAAATCACCTGTTTTAGCGCGGTTTTTTAGAAATGATTCAGTTCCCTTGTAGGAACCGTGTATGTAAATTGTATATAGATTCGGTTGTGGAATCGTATGTCATTAGCTTTTTTAATCGTGTATAGTCGCATTTTCTGTAGTGCATACTTTTAAGAGTTCTTATATTAAGAGATGGGCTACTGTACACCTTTAATTAAAACCCCTATTTTAATTGCAGCCATATTTTGCAATTTCAAGGTCTAAGCAGCCGATCTAAATCGTTCAACATTATCTTTGTATTAAAACGTGGGTGGAGATCAAATTTTATATCTTTTAGAATTTTTTACTATTTTTTTTTTAGAAAAGTACAAAATTGTTATGTTTTTTTAGAAAAGCCCGCATTCACTTTTGCTCGAGTTACTGACGGATGAGGGTGGAATTCAGATCCGGTGAAGTACTCAATTTTTGGTTTTTGGATCGGGACCGTCCAATTTGAATCCGTGAGGGGGTGGGGACGATGATTCGAAGCTGAATCATTTGAGTTTTTTTTTATTATTATTATTAAGAGAATTGTTAAGTGTGAGAAAATTAGGTAGTGTTGTTGGAAAATGAATTGTTTGTTACTAAGCAAAGCTTAGCAATAAATGTCTTGAAATTAATAATTTTGTGATGTTGTTGTATATCTTGTAGCGCTTTTCTTATTTTGTTGGTATGATAAACTTTCTCTTCATATGTCCTATGAGTAACATTTTTATAACAAGAAAAAAAAAAAGTAAGCTTTTTACATGCTACATTGCTACCCCTCAAATTTCAAAAAAAAAAAAAAAAAGTTCCTTAATTTTGATTGTTTTATACATTCATCATATTCATTTTCACAAACAAGAGAAAGTGGTGAATTATTTTGATAAAATTAAATAATATATGGCACAAAACATAACATAATGTTCTTAATCCCGACTTAAAACTCACTGAAGAAGATAAAACATGGGTAATTGAGACTTTCATTATAATTAATACTAGGTCTTGATTAGGGAACTGGATCACCTGCCTCTGTGGACATGAAATTCCTGCCCCTAAATATTGGATAGTCTTGGAGCCGACATTTTTATTAATATACGAAGTTTAATAGAAATTAATTAATATACCCATATTTCCTGGGAAGTTAAAAAAATATCTATACCGGCCATTTTCTTGTAGCCAACTATGCTATGTCCATCCTAAAAAAAAAATTAAGTACCAGCTAGAAAATGGCCGGTACTGTAGTAAAAAAAAATTTAGGTACCGGCTATTTTCTGTCCAGTACTGAATTAAATTGAATACCGGCCAAAAAATGACTGGTACGGATATTTTTTATAACTTCCCAGCGGATATGGGTATATTAATTAATTTCTATTAAACTTTGGATATTAATAAAAATTTCGGGCCTCGGAGATGTGCAATTACTTAACCCAAGAGCAATCCAAGATTCTTCTTATCTACTAGCTGAAAATTAAATAAATAAATAACTTGTGATGTGCAATTACCAAGTACCTCCAGATTGCAACACTTAACTCCAGTGTATGCAATTAAACCATTTGACAGTAAAAAAAAAAATGAAATCGCTGAAGTTGCATAATAACTAACAAGTACTTCTCTAGGCTTGTAGAAATGACGAGAATTAAAAAAATTAAATAAAACAAAATGTGAGCTTAAATGAACAAAATCAGATATCAATTTATATGAAGCGAGCCAGTCGCTTACCTCAGTATGTACCATAGTGACAAATGAATTATTCGGGGTTCAGTTTGGTAGTTTAAAAAATTTGTTATGATTCTGAATTATCAGGACCGGAGATCTCAGTCTCACAAGGGAGCAAAAAAAACAAAAAAAAGTTCGGGAAAAATTCGCGAATAATTTGTAAAATTCGGGAAAAATTCATAAAATTGGCAATAATTCGGTCAAAGTCCGGTCAACCGAATAATTCACGAATCTTCTGACTATGGTATGTACTATGCTCAACCAAAAGTTTTGTCTGTTCTCTTATTATCATGGTGACAAACAAATAGTTCGGGTTCGGTTCGGCGGAGTCAAAAATTCGTGATTCGGAAATAATTCGGGTATAATTCGGAAATGATTCGGTACCACAAAGAAGCAAAAAAAGAAATCCAATAAAAGCCCCCAAAAAAAATTTAAAAAAATTCGCATTTTTTTCGCAAATAATTCGTGATTCGCGTTTTATTCGCGAATAAAACGTATTATATGTTTTTTTGCGTTTTATTCGGAGTTCGGTTCGAAAATGTAAAAAAAATGAATAAAACACGAATTATTCACGAATTTATTGGGTATCATGTTACTATGCTTATTATTGCTAGCATCTTGCCAGTGACCCGCTTCACAGATTAACAGTTCAGTGCAATCGTCGAAAAATAAATAAATACATAAATATTTGTGCATATATATTTTACGTCCAGTGACCCGCTTCACAGATTAACAGTTGTTACAGCTATTATCAGTCAATTAGTCCTGATTTTATTTTGCCCATTTAAAAATTGAGGATGATTTGTGCAACCAATAAAGATGTCTATCGGGTTCGATTTAATTTTTAAACCGATGCAAATATTTGGTTCGGTTCGGTTTAAATTTTTTTAAAACCAAAAAACTAGTGAACCGAATGGACCGTCTGTTTGGCGATAAGCCCCAAAACTAGTGAACCCTTTCTTCTCTCTCCATTTTCATTCCTCTCTGAGACTGAGACTAGGGTTTCCTTGCTCCATCGTCTCTCTATCTCTCTCTCTACAAAGGATCTAGGGTTTTTTTGGTGAGTCGGATCCTATATGGCGATGCAAGCGGGCATGGGTGTCTCCTTTCAGCTGGTAATTGAGTTGGATATCTCCTTTTTTTTATTTCATCATTATTTGTTTCTCTTTGTCTCATATTATTTGGTTTCGTTTTGGAGGTGGTGGTTGCTTATAACAATATATTATCTTAGTGGAACGAGCTCTTATCAATGGCAACCGCAGAGGTAAAGGAAAAAGAAAAGGTGCATGTTTGGTTACCTTGTGTCAGGTCCGGAAGGTGAGCTCAGTGCAATCTCCACCAATTTTGACAAAGTCAAAGGTTCAGAAGAAGAGAAAGGCGATTCGGGCAGTGTCGGGCAGGGCGCGATTCAGGAATCGGGCAGCAGCTTAATTCAAGTTGAACCGCTGCCGCTGGGACCCATTACAACAGAAAGGGAGGTCACCAGTACTGAAGAGAATGGAGAGGTTCTGATAAGCGAGGTCGTTGCAAGTTTGTTGGATCGCAGGCCTAAGCGCGAGATGCTCATCTGACGTGGCTAGCTGAAATCCGTTAGCGCGTTTTACTTTACCAAATAGAATAATTTCTTTTGTAAATGCATCGCCTATATAAAGGCATTGCATCTGTCATTCCAATTTTATGATTTGAACTATTTTCTTCTCTAAATTTCCTTTTAACCAACTTAGCTGATACTTGTATCTTTTCTGAAATTAATACAAAATTGAGATTGTTTTCTCTAATCTTGTGTTCTATTGAGACTCTTATTGTTGTGAGAATTATCATTGAATTGAGTGCGTGACAGTTGGTATCAGAGCGTATCGATCGCATCTGGAAGAAACCGATCTCGCCATGGCGACGAACACTCGCAGTAAGTCACAAGCTGAAATAGCTCAAGAAATAGAGGCTATTCACGATCGCTTTAATCGATCTGAATCATCTCAACTGGAGATAGGCAGTAAGGTGAACTTGATGGAGAATCAGTTGGGTATGATATCTCGAGATACAACCACAAATACTCAAGCTATCTCAGCCATGATTCAACAACTGGCAGAGATGCAACGGACCATACACCATCATTTTGCCAATGATCGACCATTCATCCATGAGACTAGCGGTACGGGTGATCGTGATACCGGCTCGGGCTCTACTGGTAGAGAACGAGAACGAGATCAGCGTCATGTTGATATGCAAAACTATCGATACAGCCTACCTCGTTACGATTTTCCAGCCTTTGAAGGTCCAGAACCCACTGAATGGCAAGAAGAGTGTGAGCTGTATTTCGATATGTTTCAAACACCTGAAGCCTTTAAATCCAGATTGGCTACCATGCACTTTCGTGGTGAAGCCAAAGACTGGTACAGGAGTTATAAGATTGCAAATCCTCAACCTCAGTGGCCGGATCTAGTGATGCTGGTCAGAGAGATCTTCAGTGGTAAGGCTGATAAACCAGTAGATGAGTTTAAAAGGGTGCACCAAACTGGTAGAGTAGAGGATTATGTTAAAAGGTTTTTACAAGCCAAGTCAAGATTGACTTACATGAAACAGATTGTGAATGAGGATTTCTATGTGGAGGGATTTATATCAGGGTTGAGGGATGAGATTAAACATACAATCGAAATGTTTAACCCTCAAACAGTAAATGAAGCTGTCAAGTATGCCAAGCAAATTGAACTGTTCCTGGACAGTGCATTGAAAAGATCTACTGTTACAACCAGACCCTCACCTCTTCCTAATACCAGGCCACCTCCAGTGTATGAAAACAAGTGGGGAGAAAGAAACCATGTCATGAATAAAGCTGCTCCAACCAACCAAAATCCCATGTCACTAGATCAGAAGAGGGCTCTGGGCCTGTGTTTTAGATGTAATGAGAAATGGGGTCAAGGGCATAGGTGTCAACCTAAAAGATTGATGATTCTGGAGAATGAGGAAGATGAAACAGATGAGTGGCAACAAGAGGTGATGCAGCAATTACAAAGTGAGCCTGAAGGAGATTTAAAAGGTGAAAACCAAGGAGAACTAGCAGTGGTGAATCTGGAGGCATTTCACAACAATCCAAACAGCAAAACCCTAATTTTCAAAGGTGAAATCAACCAGGTACCTGTGTGTGCTCTCATTGATAGTGGCAGTACTCATTCTTTTGTTAATCCTTACCTAGTACACAATTTGGAATTACCTACTAAACCTATACCACCCCTGAATGTGAGAATTGCAAATGGTACTAAGATGAGTACTGAGTTGATGTGCCCAAATTTGAATTTCAAGTTGCAGCAGAATGAATTTGAATCTGATTTAAGGGTGTTGGATGTCAATGGGTTTGACTTATTACTAGGCATGGACTGGTTATCTAGTATGAGTCCCATGTTCCTTGATTGGAAGAAGGGTATAATGAAGATGAGGAGTAAGGGCAAACCAGTAAATTTGGAGGTAGAAAAGGTGAATGCATCTGTGGCTATGTGTAAAGGAGTTACACAATTACTAGAAGGAGGTGAAAATGGAGAAATAGTGATGATGGCACATTTGTTTAGAATTGAAGGGGAAGAAGAAGAGCAATCACCAAAGGAAAATCCAATACTCCAACCTTTACTAGAAAAATACAATTTCTTATTTTCTGAACCTACTACCCTTCCACCAAAGAGAGCTATTGATCACCAAATCCACCTAAAACCAGAATCAAAGCCCATCAGCCTGAGACCATATAGGTTTTCCTATTTTCAGAAAATTGAAATTGAAAAGATAGTGGAAGAGCTCCTTAAACAAAACTTCATACAACCTTCCACCAGCAACTATTCTTCTCCAATTTTATTGGTGAAAAAGAAAGATCACACTTGGAGGATGTGTGTAGATTATAGGAAACTCAATTCTGATACCATAAAAAACAAGTATCCCATACCCATTATAGAAGATTTGTTGGATGAGTTGAAGGAAGCTATGATTTTCACAAAGCTGGACTTAAGGTCTGGATATCACCAGATAAGAATGCATGAAAGAGATATTACCAAAACAGCCTTTCACACCCATGAAGGTTTGTATGAATTCAAGGTGATGCCTTTTGGCCTCACCAATGCACCAGCAACATTCCAATCTCTGATGAACAACATATTCAAGCCTTTTTTGCGAAAGTTTATCCTGGTGTTCTTTGATGATATCCTAATCTACAGTAAAGACCTTGAGTCTCATGTAGAACATGTGCAAAAGGCTTTTGAAGTTTTAGCACAGCACCAATTGTATCTAAAAAAGAGCAAATGTGAGTTTGGAGCTTCCAAAATTGAGTACCTTGGGCATATTATTACCTCAGGAGGTGTAGCAACTGATCCCAACAAAATCAAAGCAGTGCAGCAGTGGCCTGTACCCAAAGATATTAGGGCTTTAAGAGGATTTCTGGGGTTGGCTGGTTACTATAGAAAATTTGTTCAAGGGTATGGATTAATCTCAAAACCTTTGACTGAGTTGTTGAAGAAGGGGGCTTTCAAATGGAGTGAGGAGGCTCAAATGGCTTTTGAATCATTGAAAGCAGCTCTAGTGCAAGCTCCGGTACTGGCTCTACCAGACTTTGCACAGCCTTTCATCATTGAAACTGATGCAAGTAAAAATGGGATTGGGGCTGTGCTTATGCAAGGAAGGCAGCCCTTAGCTTACTTGAGCAAGAAACTGGGTCCTAAAAACCAACTCCTATCTACCTATGAGAAAGAATTTCTAGCTCTTTTGACAGCTATTAACAAATGGAGGCATTACTTAATTGGGGGTAAATTTGTCATAAAGACTGATCACATCAGTTTAAAGTATTTGTTGGAGCAAAAGATTAACACAGCTAGTCAGCATAAGGGATTAAGCAGATTGATGGGGTTAAACTATGTGATTGAGTACAAAAAGGGTGTGGAGAATAGGGTTGCTGATGCACTGTCAAGAAGAGAAGGAGCAGAAGAGTTGGAGACCAGTGAGTTGCTGGCAGTGACTGAGTTGATTCCTCAGTGGGTGCAAGATGTTCAAGGTAGTTATGAGGGTGACACATGGGTGGAGAGTTTGAAAGCAAAATTAGAGGAAGCAACAACCAACCAAGAAGAGCACAACCACCTATCTCAGCACTTGCAAATTATCAGGTACAAAAATAGGATCTGTGTAGGCAATGCAAATAATTGGAGGAAGGTAATCATGAGAGAATTACATGCCTCCAATCTAGGGGGACACTCAGGAATAACTGCTACATACCAAAGGGTCAAGAGATCTTTTTATTGGCCAAACCTCAAAAGTGACATACATCAGTTCATCAGTCATTGTGAGGTCTGCCAATTGAATAAAACTGAAAGAGTCCATAGTCCTGGGTTGTTAAAACCATTACCAGTGCCAAATGAAGCTTGGTTTAGCATTGGAATGGATTTTGTTACTGGGTTACCCAAATCAGAAGGCAAGGAGGTTATTTTGGTCATTGTTGATCGATTAACTAAATATGCCCATTTCCTTTCTCTATCTCATCCCTTTAAAGCTTCTGATGTTGCTCAAGTCTTTCTAGATTCTGTGTACAAGTTGCATGGGTTACCTCATGAGATTATATCGGATAGGGATCCAGTTTTCACTAGCAAGTTCTGGCAGGAGCTTATGACTAAGCTAGATGTGAAACTCAGTATGAGTACTGCATACCATCCCCAGACTGATGGACAGACAGAAAGAGTAAACCAGTGTTTGGAAAACTATTTGAGATGTATGGTGTATGAGAAACAAAAGAATTGGATGAAATATCTACCACTGGCTGAGCACTGGTACAACACCTCTTATCACAGTGCACTCAAGATGTCGCCCTTCCAAGCCTTGTATGGTTATGAGCCACCACAATTGGGATTAGCAAGTATTCCTAAAGGTGCAGTTGAAACTGTTAACAACTATTTGCAAGACAGACAGGAAGCTTTGAGGCAGTTGAAAGCAAATTTGAATAAAGCTCAGGCTAGAAGCAAACAGTTTGCTGATAAGAATAGAAGCGAGAGGAAATTCAAAGAGGGAGATTGGGTGTATCTCAAATTACAGCCTTATCGACAATTGTCAGTAACTGGGGCAAAGAATCAGAAGCTAAGCGCTCGTTATTGCGGGCCTTATGAAATAATGCAAAGAATTGGTACTATGGCGTACCGGCTGAATTTGCCAGAAGGATCTTTAATTCATCCTGTATTTCATGTCTCTCAATTGAAAGCTCGTGTCAGCGATACTCAAGCCGTGTCTCCATCACTTCCTCTAGTGAGTCCCGGTGGGAATCTGCAACTCAGACCTTCTGCTGTACTTGCTCGCCGAATGGTGAAGAAACGAAATATGGCGGAAACCCAATTGCTAATCAGATGGTCAAACCAATCTGAAGAGGATGCTACCTGGGAGGATTACAAAGAAATTGAGATCAGATTTCCTGAATTTCTTCTCGAGGTCGAGAAGAATTTGAAGAAGGGGGGAATGTCAGGTCCGGAAGGTGAGCTCAGTGCAATCTCCACCAATTTTGACAAAGTCAAAGGTTCAGAAGAAGAGAAAGGCGATTCGGGCAGTGTCGGGCAGGGCGCGATTCAGGAATCGGGCAGCAGCTTAATTCAAGTTGAACCGCTGCCGCTGGGACCCATTACAACAGAAAGGGAGGTCACCAGTACTGAAGAGAATGGAGAGGTTCTGATAAGCGAGGTCGTTGCAAGTTTGTTGGATCGCAGGCCTAAGCGCGAGATGCTCATCTGACGTGGCTAGCTGAAATCCGTTAGCGCGTTTTACTTTACCAAATAGAATAATTTCTTTTGTAAATGCATCGCCTATATAAAGGCATTGCATCTGTCATTCCAATTTTATGATTTGAACTATTTTCTTCTCTAAATTTCCTTTTAACCAACTTAGCTGATACTTGTATCTTTTCTGAAATTAATACAAAATTGAGATTGTTTTCTCTAATCTTGTGTTCTATTGAGACTCTTATTGTTGTGAGAATTATCATTGAATTGAGTGCGTGACACCTTGGGACTATGATTATGCAAAGCATATTCTTTCATGGGCACTCAACCATTTTCCAAAGGATGAAACTCAAATTGTTGCCACTTTCACCATCTCTACCAATTATCCAGGTTGCAATCATTTTCATTTTCAAACATTTTTTCTAATTTCATAAAAATTAGAAAAATTTGAAATTTTCTAATTTTCCAGGCTAAATCCTCAATTCTGAAATTACCCATAAAATATTAATGTTAATTGGTTCTGCTAAATTCTGAAATTCTGGAATTACCCATAAAATGTATTGCGCACTGAGTCCCTCAATTCTGAAATTTTCTAATTTCATAAAAATTTGATTCTGCTAAATCCTTAATTACCCATAAAAGATTAATGTTAATTGGTTCCAATCCTTATATTGATTCCTTTTCTGGTAGTAAATGGAAGCTTAATTATCTCATTGATAACCAATTTTATGTACCAGAAGAGTTAAAAAATTAAACAAGTCCTGCTGTATTTAAATCTCATTCTCATGCAATTGTTTCAATTCTGAAACAGATGATAAACTCAATAGATGGAGGGAGATATGCAATAAAACTCTAGACAAACATCTCGCTCAGTGTGCAATACACAAGGTCAAATTTATTTTTAATTAATTAACTTCAGAAAGTTAATATACACTAAGGCATTGTGTCCACTGTTTCACTTGAATGCAGTTTAAAGCAGAGAAATTGATACACGAGAAGGGTGAGTCTTGTAAAAGGGATTTTAGAGCTGATTGACTTAAGGGTGATCAAGAATCTTGTAATGGACGTTTCTCCACACAGGTATAATTTGAGTTTACCTGTGACAATTGCAAATCCTTAGTAGCAAAAAATTTGAAAAATGGAAGATTTCCTCGGTGTTGATTTCTTCCACCTTTTCAAATGCAGTGAACTTGTCAAAGAGAATGCAAATCCATCATGCATGATATGGTTTATCAAAATGGAAATCTGTTCTACACTAGGTACTATTAAGCTTTTGTAAGTCTCCCTTGTGATTACATTGCCTTGGTTACTGGCAACTGGGCAAAAATTTCTGATACAGGCTCAACCTTATATATTAGCTTATATAAAATTTCTTCTCATTTTGGGTTGGGTTTAATTTCTATCTTGGTGCTTTTTAGATTATCTTGGTGCTTTTTAGATAGGATCTCGCTAGCCCTTTGGTTAACCGAGCTTTTGGGTTAACTTATTTTGGTTTTGCACTCACTACTCACTAGTCAGGTCATTTTGTACACATTTATCAAAAGACAGAAACAAAAATGCATACTGATTTGAAGAAATAGAGCTTTAATCCTTTTGGTTCTGGTTGAGTTCTTTGTATTTCGGGTTGGCTTAATTATTGGATTACTTGAGTTCTAGTTGGTTATATCTAATTTTTAATAATCACATAAGCTTTGATGACATGTGTATTTTTGGCTTCATTAGGTATCCCAGATTAGATTTGACAGAGGCCACATATGAAGAGGTACATCTTTCCACTTATTCTGATTTATAGATTCTTTCGGGGTTAAATATGGCTCTTTGTCTCATGCTTGAAGAAACTTACACAAAAAATTGAATGGAATATTATATTTACACTGCAGAAATTTTGTTAGTAAATATATTATCAGACGAAAAAAATTGACAATTGCAGCAAATTCGAAGGGAGAAACTACATCTGAAAGAAATTGAGGAAATCCAAAGGAGAGAAAATGACAAGAATGATCTTCTTAAAAGGGAAAACAAATGACTTAAATTGGAGAACAAACTACTCAAAAACCAATTGAAAGAACTCTCATCTGTTGGATGTTCAACTTTTAATGAAGAACATGTACCATCACATTTTATATGTCCAATAACGCAGGTATATATATAGTTTCCCCTTCTGTCTTTATGGTATTGCATCTAAGTGCAATCGAATATTGAAGTGAAGTCCAATTAGAAAAAGAGAAAATGGAAACAAAAATGATAGAACACATTCCTGTTTCACAAGCTCTTACTGTCCTCCTGAAAAATCTTTGTAAGTTGCACCTGTTAAACTGCCTCAATTTACCCTTTATTTTTCAAATTAATCATTACAGGAAATCATGAAGAATCCATGCGTAGCAGCAGATGGGTTTACATATGAAGCTGAAGCAATCAAGAAATGGTTGAACAGAGGACAAAACAAATCACCTATGACCAATTTAGTGCTTCCTCATCACGATCTGATTCAAAATCATGTTCTTCGTTCTGCCATCCAGGAATGGCTTGACCAGCACCCATGTCTTGAAAGAAATAGGTTAATTTTCCAGGGGGGTACAGGTAAAAGTCTTGCAATTATAGGGGCACAGATTGTAGTTATGGCATCTTTTTGGTATCATTTCTTAAATTATCATTAATTTTACCTTGTGATTCTAAGGATTTGGAGGAGGCTGGTTCAGTGGAGACTATATACGGTAATAACAGGTGGCAAGAGAGATTGACAGAGAAGGCATAGGTTGAAGATTTTGATTAGTGCTTATTGCATTTTGTAGTAGTTCAAAGCATGTGTGAGAACTTTGGTTGCAGGTGTTACTTTGCTTGATTGTATTTGAGTAGTTTTTAGGGGTCTGTTGGTTATTTTCATACTGTAGGTCAGAGTTGTAATTAACACAATAGGGCTGGTACCAGTCCGTACTGGTATGATTTCTGGTAATGAAATCGGTGGGGTGGTATCATTTTTTTTATTTTAATTCAAGGAATATAGTACTTTTTTTTTCCAAAGAAAAGCTTCTGTATAATTCCACCAAGAAAGAATTTCTTCAAAATAATTTCTTTTTTTCGTTTATTTAGAAGAATTACAAGCTGGCAAGTCATGGTATTTTCTTTCAAACAAAATTTGCATTCTCCAATTGTAATTGTACATGGTGATATACATGAGGTACAGGGTTAGTTGCCACAAAAGATCAGAAGTTAGGGGACGTCACCAGTAGAGGAAAATATTTGTATCAAAATATAAACATTCTTTTATCAGAAATTCAAAAATTTAGAAAAATAAAAGGAATGGAGATATGTATCTCTCTTAATATATAAACCATAAAACATGAAGAAATATTAATTAACACAATTTATTATTCTCAGTTTTGCAATACATAATGATAACAATACTTAATTAATGCATTGTTAAATATTTTAGTACAAACACACTCTATGGATAAACTTGTTAGGTGAAATTTCATTTCTGTATTTAGCTAGTGTTTTTCATTTTTTTTTAATGAAAGGGGGGGGTGTTGGCTCTTTTATAAAAAAAAAAAAAATTATAACATTGAAATGAGTCATTAATATAAAAGTTCATAATTGATGGCCATCATCATTTAAAATTATAAGAGGGCTACGGTACTTAACAAATTTCGGATGGTTCAAAATTTTCAGATCATGTGATTTTTACTTATTTAAAAAAAATAAAAATATGAAAAATATAAATCTGATATTCAAGTATATTTTTATATAGAAATCATGTTAAACGGGTTCGAATCAATTAATTGTTTGAACTTTATAAACATAGATATTGTTCGATAATACGAACTATTCTACATCTTACAAAGTATCACAGCCTCACTCAAATTATAAATCATATTTCAAGAATTATCTTCCATCATGTATATGCTATATAATATAATTTAGAATTTTTTAAGCTAGAAATATTTGTGACCCACTATGCATAAACAAGCGATATATATAGTATATTTTTCTTTCTTTTCCAAAGAAAAGAAAAACATTCTTTGAGGAATCTCAAAACCACTTTAAAATATTTTTTATGTTTTTCCTCTCGTTGCATTTGCTAAATACATATATATTTAGATAAATAAATGTAGTAAAGCTAGCTAGCATTTTTTTCCTTGACTTTCTTTTGAATTAGTTATTTCTTTGCCCGAAATTTTTAAAGTTACCATTGTCTCAAAAAAACAATAAACCAAAAAATCACGAAATCTGAGTATTTTCAGATCTACCACGGTTCGCAGAACTATTCTGCGGCCCCAGCCAGGAGTCTGCAGAATGATTCTGTGGCCCCATTTTTTTATTTTTTTGTTTAATAAAAAATGAGATTTTGCGTTGGCATTTGTGCCCACCTCAGATATCTCAAAGTTTGACTATGCTCCATTTTTCAAACCAATTGGAATTCGCACCCCCACGGATATCTCAAAGTTTGATTAAACAAAAAAAAGGAAATATTTGGGGCCACACCGGTATTCTCCGGCCCCCTGACAGAGGCCGCACCGGCATTCTGCGCTTCCCGTTAAATGGGGCCGCACCGATATTCTGCTGCCTTGATATATCTATAAATACTCAAATTTCATAGTTTTTTAGTTTATTTTTTTTCAGACAATGGTAACTTTAAAAATTTTCGGTTTCTTTGCAGTCACAAATTCCACTTTCAAAGGTCATGCGAGCTGAAAATCGTTGATATCAGATAAATCGCTGAAAACCTAAATTTCAGTAATTACTCTATAGCAGGTGGCCTCAGGCATGTTCTCCCATCTAGATATTGAGGGATCTCTGACAACGAAGTCTAAGGAGTCGACATTGTGCAGCGGAGCAAACAAAGAGGGGTGATTCAAGTCTAATTTTGTATCAGAGAGGCATGAAACAAACTGAGATAGGAGCGACGATGTCATATGCGAGACGGGGAGAAAGAAATTTAGGATGAGCGGTACTCTTTGTAGCAATTGGTACCAGGAACTTCTTTGGAGGTGTATTTTTCTTTGGGTAAATATGTGAGTTCTTCTAATTTGAAAGGGTAAATATGATATTATAAATTTTTGAAGGGGATACATGCATAAAAATATAGGTGATGATCAGATGAGGATCGAGATACCATTCAGAAAAATATGTGCATTACAAAACATAATTCTGTACATTTAATTCTGATGTAAGAAAATTCAGTACAAAACGTATAAAAAAAGTATCCATAGCTTGTTTTGCGTCCGAAAGAGGGAAACATTTACAAGTTCATATATTTTTTTTTTACATTCTGAATTTAAAAAAAGAAAAGAAAAAGAAAATTCATCATTTGTACATGTCATTGTTGTTCTCCTTTTCCCATCTCAATTGCATTTTCTAGTGTAGCTCAGTTTCAACACCCTGCAAGCGAATAAATTGCAGCATTCAGGTGTAAGATGATTAGCAAGTTACTAGATTTCATTTAATAGAAAGAATTCATTTAAAAAAACAAAAAAACAAAGCAGGTGCAAACACACAGCAGCCGTCAACTTCCTCTTCCTAATTTCTCGTGAAGCTTACAACATTGGTTAATATTAGAAATTCATTTGGAAAAGGAATGCTACTTGATTCAAATGAGAACCTGCATATGTCTAGCTCTTAAGAGTGTTGCAAAAAAAAAAAAAAATGCCAGTACCAAACTCTGGGCCTGGTACCAAGCTAGATTTTTTCAACATATTAAGCGCATTTCATGACAGTATGTTGTAAATACTTTTGTTTACTGTGCTCAGTACCTATTTCCCTTCACAATACCCTAATGAGTATGAAATGTAAATACTTCATCCATAGATCAATTAATTGTGGGACTAGAAATTAACTCAACAATTTCATAAACATACCTGAAACAAGAATGGATGTGACAGTTTACATTTCATAAAACTCGTATTGTGCTTTCACTAATTCTGTCCTTCTCAAACCACCTTTCTTCTCAATTCCGAGCTCATACTTCTTGCTTCCATTTGCATAGAACAAACCCCAGTGATTCTCAGTTGGTTCTCCTACCTTCAAATCTTCATCAAAGAGCGCAAACAGATACACCATAACAGGCACACCAGGTCGCATGGGTGTACCTACTACTGGGACCCGCATCACATGCTTGATCAGCCTCTGATTAAATAGTCTTGCATTCTCCAAACTAGCAGCATTGTCATTTTCATACCCATTAGTAGGCCAACCCGTTTCGGTCACAACCAAGGTTAGGTCGTGGAACCCTAGAGAAGCAGCAGCCGTGTTCAATGCATCCACTAATATATCAAACAGGTTTTTGTAGACAAGACCAGTGTTCGGGTCGGTGTAGAAAAGACTAGGATTTTCAGTGAATAATGCAAAGTCGAGGGGGATTTCGTTGGTCTCTTTGTAGGTTAGGTATGGGTAGAGGTTCACCATGAAAGGAGATTGGGTTTTGTTTAGAAACCGTAAAATAGGTTTCATAATCGGACCTCCAATTGAATCTTGAAAAATGCCATTTGAAGGAGGCGATCGAATTGCTAAGACAGCCACTGAATGGGTTGTGGTGACTTTGATATTTTTATGAATTTTGAACCTTTTTAGGGATTTGTAAACATTTTTAATGGCTGGGAGGAGATGAGGTGCTAGATCTGGTACCATTGAGACCTCATTTCCAACCGAAATTGACGAGATTTTCGTATGGTGGATGAAGGGTAGAATACTCCTTTGCAAGATTAGGTCAGCTCTTGTCGGGTCTGAGGCTAAACTAGGGAGTTCTTGATCGGGAATGCAGAGGGAGAGAGTTATATTTGTATTAGAGAAAGCCTGGATCAATAAGGGATCCATGTCAAAGGTTTTTACATGTTTTATGTTGGAAGAGGTGATTAATTTCACGGCTAAGTCGGGAGGGGGTAGATTAGTGCCCAGTCTGCCATAGTTAATTCCAATGCCTCGACCTGAATTAATCATGAAAAATATGGAGAAAATATTGATTACACTAATAACTAAGAAATGCATATTGAACAAAATATAAATCTTGAGGAAGGAAAGACAGAAACACTAAGTTTCATCTTTTCATGTGTATTTGTAGTTCCTTCTTTTAGTATCTTGAGTAAAATAAAAACCAAAAGGATAATAAAATCCTACAAAAGATTGCAGAAAATTTTAGCGGCATTTTCACAAACAGGTGACGGACTTGAGCTAAAAAGATCCAATTCAAGAAACAAAAAGAATGACATTGCACTAAAGAGCTCAAACAAATCAAGAAGAATTATTTGACTAAAAAGAAGGAGCTTTATTAATAAAGGAAGCGAATTAGAGCTGAAGTTACCTCCGAAGGAGAAAGAGGATCCGATAGGAAAGAAGAAGCAAACGAAGAGGATGAGCTGGAGACAAGCGCATCTCACTAGCACTTGATCCGCTGCTGCCATGGCTGATCTTGGTTTCTTTAAGCGAGAGAAAGACAGAGACACGAGAGGTTAATTGGCGCCCTTTAGTTTGAACACTAGACAACTGAGAAGATGAAGTGCTACAAGCCTCAAAGACTAAAGCGGGTGGGGAGGTTGCTTAACGGATTGGAGCGAGTAATTTCGATTTATAATTAAGTTATTCTATTGGGCCAAGATTTTGGGCCGGGTTGTAGAATTTTACGAGATGATCATATGGAAGGTGCGAAACTAATGCAAGAAAATTAAGCGAAAAAGCACAAGCATAGTATAGAAAACTATTTATACATCAATTAAAAATGTTTGTATAAATATTGTTACCAGTATTATTTATGTTTTAAGCTCTTTGAAAAATAGTATTTAAAATAAACCCCGTCTATTTAAGTAAGGGAAAAAATGGAAAATATATATTGAGTATATGTAACTTGGTACTATTTCAATTAGGAGACTCTTCTTGGATCCATTTTTAAAGGCAGTGTTTATTTTTTTTCAAATTAAATAAGATATTTTACTTAAAAAATTGCTTTCTAAATTCCCTCTATTGCTGAGCAGCCTGCTGAAAAAAGACCCGTAATCTATACCAGCTACTGATAGTCAGGAGATCAAATTCAGGAAAGATACATATCAAAAAAAAAAAAAAAAGATGGATTAATTAAAAGCATCTGGGCTCATGTGAGAATTGAAAAATCAAAACCGTATTTCATTATTTTAACTAATTAAAAGATTGGATTTCATTGTCCTAGAATCATTGAATCCAACCTATCTCCAAGAATTCAGGCCGCTTATTTTTAGACCACAAAGAGAATAAAAACTGCAGCATTACATGTTTTCCACTCAATCCAATCCTCTCATAATATCATAGATGTAGATGCTCTTTATTTGATGTTCTTGTATCTTTATAAGGGAGTCATATAAAAAAAAAGATATATTAAGTAAGACTTTTATTGTTAATGAATCTTCATTTTCCAAACAATTTTCTAATCTTCAAAATAAACTAAATAACACTTTAATATTATTTGCTATCTCTTTGCCAATAAAATAAAGAAATTTCATGAATAAATAAGCTTTGTCGTTTTACTTCTGTAGCAATAGCCAGTTAGGTGTATGTTTACCTTTGTCTTACTAGAATTGTGACTTGTTTAGCATTTAGAAAAAAATAACAGGGTATTTGTTAATTTCTGAAAAAATTAACAGGGTATTTTGAATCGTTATTAATTAATGCAAAAAGGCCTTCTATCCTACGCAGTGAGAGAAGCTTGTGTCCTTTTAAATGTTAGAGCATCTCCATTTCAGCAAATTTTATTAGAGTTGTTTATTTAATTAGAGCATCTACAACCGTGATTCTTTTAAATTATTAATCTGATGTGCTAATTGCTAATATAATTACTGGAATACCACAGTTTTTAAATTAGTAAATTTACTTTAAAAGCAACTCTTTGAGGTCCTAATAAAAGCGGATCATAAATCTCTGGACTGTTTGAGTCACTTAAATCTTTTTGGGCCCAAAACGAAGTTTCTCTTGCGAGTTTTTGGGCCGAAATCTACCCGATTCGTTTTCCGATCTGTCAGTTGCCGAGTTCACAAGTATGATTTCATTAATTTCTTAAACACATTTAACTAGTATTATAAAATCAAATATGGTATATGTTGAGGGAATATATGGTTTAAGGTCTTTGAATTGGGAAATAAAATATCAGAGATAAATACCTTCTATTTAAGAACGGAAAAAAAATGGAATGGTACTGGTATAGGCAACTCCAAGCTATTTTAGAAATTAAAATTCGTTCAACTTGTTAATAACTCTTCTCAATTCCATTTTAAGAAGATAGGTCTTCTTTATCAAATTAAATAAGGAAACTTTTATAATTGTCTTCTAAATTCTAGAATTTCACAATGGAATAAAATTATGCGAAAAGCACAATGAGCATAATATAGAAAGCTAATTATGCATCAATTGAATTTTTTTGTATAAATATTGTTATCAGTATTTTTTTTGTTTAAAAATCTTTGAAAAATAGTATAAAAAATAAACCCCGTTTATTTAAGTAGGGCAAAAAATGGAAAATATTGGCTATATATAATTAACTTGACACTATTTTAAGAGGCTCTTATGGAGTCCATTTTTAGAAGACATTTTTTTTTAAAGGAAACTTAATTAGGGAATTGCTTTCTAAATTCTCTCATTGCTGCCGCCTTCCTAATTTGGTTTGTGACACAACGTTATATATATATATACATGCATTACTAGTATCGTACCCGTGCGTTGCAACGGAACATAATATAAGATTGAACATTAAGATTGCATAGAGAGACAAATAATAAATAACAATAAGCTTTATTTTTAGTTTAACATACTGTACATATAGGAGCTAGGGTGTGTGGAGTTGTAAACACTTTTATATTATTTTAATACAATTGTTAGCAAATGCTAACCTTAAATAATAACAGTAAAAAAAAACAATAACAAATGAAAAAAAAACGATCAAATATAACATGAAAAAAAATCTTGAAGAGTCATTGTCAGTGTGGATGTAGTCTAACATTTTTGAAAATGAACATACAAAATATGAAAGTAGAGTTCTCTAATTCATAATATGTGATAATTACATTTATACAAAATGAATCTAAGGATTTTTTTTCTGACACTAAATAATAAATAAATTAAATAAGGAACTATGAGTAAATTGTACCTTGATGCTTACAATTTGCAGTTTGTACAAACACAATTTAGAAGATTTGCATGGATACAGATCTGAATCATTCAGTTGGTGTATAAATCAGTTTTAATAAGTCGTCAACTTGCTAGAATTTGCCTATAGATAGGCATATTAAATGTTGGCAACAATATCAGAAAAGATAATAAAGAAATATTTAGATGTATCTTCTTGTGCCAAAAAGTATAAGAATTAAAAAAATTTAAATAAAAGATATGTTACGTCAGCATCAACAAGCAGTAGTTTTATTCTTTTCTTTGAAAGATAATGCTGAACATTAAACTTTTGCTCAACTTATGCACACAAATTCCATTTGTAGTATCTATAAGATGAAAAACAGTAAATGGAGAAAGATTGTTTGAAAATTCCAGTATATAAGATCTACTCAAACATCAAATTATGCAAATTTAAAGAAAAGATAGTTTTCGACATTGTTTCTTTCAACTCGATAAATTACCCAATAAAGCACACTAATTAAATGTTCTTTTAGTTGCCCGTCTTTTGATTCAAAACTTAACCTTTTTTATAATAAAAAAAAACTGAATACCATCATTTGCAATAAAATAGAATAGAAATAGTAATAGAAATCACACTTTTTAATCCTTGCACACTAATTTATATGGTTCATCAATAAATATATTACAATAAAATAGAAATCCAAATCACACTTTTTAATTTGCTGAGAGCACCAATATTTTTTAAGAATGCATACCTCCCCAATTGACCATTTTTCCTTCAACCAAATACCATCATCCTTGCAATCCTCTTGCTTCTCCCTATTCAACAGTAACAGATCATCACTTATCAGCCACAATTAAACTCAAAAGCAGAAAACATAGATGCATACCCAAGTAAATGTGAACTCCTGATTTTCTCCGGGTCAGGGAGGGGGTGATTTGTATAGAAACAAAATTGAAAAATATATTCTAGATTTTTCGATTCTGCCATGGGAATCTTGTATCGAAACAAACAATGAGAATTAAGGAAACAAGGAAATAAGAAAAATATTGCTAAAAGAAGAAATAAGGAAATATATTTCATGGAGAAATATAATGCTGCTGAGTAGGAAAAATAAGGAAACATATTTGATGGACGGAGAGAAATATATTGTTGCCGAGTTTGCTCAAATTTAATTGTGACGTATTGTGTGGCAATATGTGTGGCGAGTATGTTTTTAACTAAATTTAGTCTTCTACACGTAAAAAAGATGTATTTAATCAAAATAAGACAGATTATTTGATTGGAGGGCTCATATTAATTTTGAAATTTCATTTTTCAATCATAGCCGTTGGCGGATCAGGACATCAACGTGCTTAATAATGGAATGGAGATTAAGGAAACAAGGATATAAGAAAAGAGAAATATATTGCTAAAAGAAGAAATAAGGAAATATATTTCATGGAGAAATATAATGCTGCTGATCGAGTAGGAAAAATAAGGAAACTTATTTGATGGACGGAGAGAAATATATTGTTGCCAAGTTTGCTCAAATTTAATTGTGACGTATTGTGTGGCAATATGTGTGGCGAGTATGTTTTTAACTAAATTTAGTCTTCTACACATAAAAAAGATGTATTTAATCAAAATAAGACAGATTATTTGATTGGAGGGCTCATATTAATTTTGAAATTTCATCTTTCAATCGTAGCCGTTGGCGGATCAGGACATCAACGTGCTTAATAATGGAATGGAGAAGTATATGTAACTTGGTACTATTTCAATTAGGAGACTCTTCTTGGATCCATTTTTAAAAGGCAGTTTATATTTTTTTCCAAATTAAATAAGATAATTTTACTTAAAAAATTGCATTCTAAATTCCCTCTATTGCTGAGCAGCCTGCTGAAAAAAGACCCGTAATCTATACCAGCTACTGATAGTCAGGAGATCAAATTCAGGAAAGATACATATCAAAAAAAAAAAAAAAAGATGGATTAATTAAAAGCATCTGGGCTCATGTGAGAATTGAAAAATCAAAACCGTATTTCATTATTTTAACTAATTAAAAGATTGGATTTCATTGTCCTAGAATCATTGAATCCAACCTATCTCCAAGAATTCAGGCCGCTTATTTTTAGACCACAAAGAGAATAAAAACTGCAGCATTACATGTTTTCCACTCAATCCAATCCTCTCATAATATCATAGATGTAGATGCTCTTTATTTGATGTTCTTGTATCTTTATAAGGGAGTCATATAAAAAAAAAGATATATTAAGTAAGACTTTTATTGTTAATGAATCTTCATTTTCCAAACAATTTTCTAATCTTCAAAATAAACTAAATAACACTTTAATATTATTTGCTATCTCTTTGCCAATAAAATAAAGAAATTTCATGAATAAATAAGCTTTGTCGTTTTACTTCTGTAGCAATAGCCAGTTAGGTGTATGTTTACCTTTGTCTTACTAGAATTGTGACTTGTTTAGCATTTAGAAAAAAATAACAGGGTATTTGTTAATTTCTGAAAAAATTAACAGGGTATTTTGAATCGTTATTAATTAATGCAAAAAGGCCTTCTATCCTACGCAGTGAGAGAAGCTTGTGTCCTTTTAAATGTTAGAGCATCTCCATTTCAGCAAATTTTATTAGAGTTGTTTATTTAATTAGAGCATCTACAACCGTGATTCTTTTAAATTATTAATCTGATGTGCTAATTGCTAATATAATTACTGGAATACCACAGTTTTTAAATTAGTAAATTTACTTTAAAAGCAACTCTTTGAGGTCCTAATAAAAGCGGATCATAAATCTCTGGACTGTTTGAGTCACTTAAATCTTTTTGGGCCCAAAACGAAGTTTCTCTTGCGAGTTTAAATGGGCCCAAAACGAAATCTACCCGATTGGTTTTCCGATCTGTCAGTTACCGAGTTCACAAGTATGATTTCATTAATTTCTTAAACACATTTAACTAGCTAGTATTTTAAAATCAAATATGGTATATGTTGAGGGAATATATGGTTTAAGGTCTTTGAATTGGGAAATAAATATCAGATATAAATACCTTCTATTTAAGAACGGAAAAAAAAAATGGAATGGTACTGGTATAGGCAACTCCACGCTATTTTAGAAATTAAAATTCGTTCAACTTGTTAATAACTCTTCTCAATTCCATTTTAAGAAGATAGGTCTTCTTTATCAAATTAAATAAGGAAACTTTTATAATTGTCTTCTAAATTCTAGAATTTCACAATGGAATAAAATTATGCGAAAAGCACAATGAGCATAATATAGAAAGCTAATTATGCATCAATTGAATTTTTTTGTACAAATATTGTTATCAGTATTTTTTTTTTGTTTAAATTCTTTGAAAAATAGTATAAAAAATAAACCCCGTTTATTTAAGTAGGGCAAAAAATGGAATATATTGGCTATATATAACATGACATTATTTTAAGAGGCTCTTATATATCGAGTCCATTTTTAGAAGACATTTTTTTTAAAAGGAAACTTAATTAGGGAATTGCTTTCTAAATTCTCTCATTGCTGCCGCCTTCCTAATTTGGTTTGTGAAACAATGTTATATATATATATACATGCATTACTAGTATCGTACCCGTGCGTTGCAACGGAACATAATATAAGATTGAACATTAAGATTGCATAGAGAGACAAATAATAAATAACAATAAGCTTTATTTTCAGTTTAACATAGTGTATATATAGGAGCTAGGGTGTGTGGAGTTGTAAAAACTTTTATATTATTTTAATACAATTGTTAGCAAATGCTAACCTTAAAAAATAACAGTAAAAAAAAACAATAACAAATGAAAAAAAAACGATCAAATATAACATGAAAAAAATTCTTAAAGTATCATTGTCAGTGTGGATGTAGTCTAACATTTTTGAAAATGAACATACAAAATATGAAAGTAGAGTTCTTTAATTCATAATATGTGATAATTACATTTATACAAAATGAATCTAAGGATTTTTTTTTCTGACATTAAATAATAAATAAATTAAATAAGGAAACTATGAGTAAATTGTACCTTGATGCTTACAATTTGCAGTTTGTACAAACACAATTTAGAAGATTTGCATGGATACAGATCTGAATCATTCAGTTGGTGTATAAATCAGTTTTAATAAGTCGTCAACTTGCTAGAATTTTCCTATAGATAGGCATATTAAATGTTGGCAACAATATCAGAAAAGATAATGAAGAAATATTTAGATGTATCTTCTTGTGCCAAAAAGTATAAGAATTAAAAAAAAAAATTAAATAAAAGATATGTTACCTCAGCATCAATAAGTAGTAGTTTTATTCTTTTCCTTGACAGATAATGCTGAGCATTAAACTTTTGCTCAACTCATGCACACAAATTCCATTTGCAGTATCTATAAGATGAAAAACAGTAAATGGAGAAAGATTGTTTGAAAATTCCAGTATATAAGATCTACTCAAACATCAAATTATGCAAATTTAAAGAAAAGATAGTTTTCGACATTGTTTCTTTCAACTCGATAAATTACCCAATAAAGCACACTAATTAAATGTTCTTTTAGTTGCCCGTCTTTTGATTCAAAACTTAACCTTTTTTATAATAAAAAAAACTGAATACCATCATTTGCAATAAAATAGAATAGAAATAGTAATAGAAATCACACTTTTTAATCCTTGCACACTAATTTATATGGTTCATCAATAAATATATTACAATAAAATAGAAATCCAAATCACACTTTTTAATCTGCTGAGAGCACCAATATTTTTTAAGAATGCATACCTTCCCAATTTACCATTTTTCCTTCAACCAAATACCATCATCCTTGCAATCATCTTGCTTCTCCCTATTCAACAGTAACAGATCATCACTTATCAGCCACAATTAAACTCAAAAGCAGAAAACATAGATGCATACCCAAGTAAATGTGAACTCCTGATTTTCTCCGGGTCAGGGAGGGGGTGATTTGTATAGAAACAAAATTGAAAAATATATTCTAGATTTTTCGATTCTGCCATGGGAATCTTGTATCGAAACAAACAATGAGACTTAAGGAAACAAGGAAATAAGAAAACAGAGAAATATATTGCTAAAAGAAGAAATAAGGAAATATATTTCATGGAGAAATATAATGCTGCTGAGTAGGAAAAATAAGGAAACATATTTGATGGACGGAGAGAAATATATTGTTGCCAAGTTTGCTCAAATTTAATTGTGACGTATTGTGTGGCAATATGTGTGGCGAGTATGTTTTTAACTAAATTTAGTCTTCTACACGTAAAAAAGATGTATTTAATCAAAATAAGACAGATTATTTGATTGGAGGGCTCATATTAATTTTGAAATTTCATCTTTCACTCGTAGCTGTTGGCGGATCAGGACATCAACGTGCTTAATAATGAAATGGAGATTAAGGAAACAAGGATATAAGAAAAGAGAAATATATTGCTAAACTAAGAAATAAGGAAATATATTTCATGGAGAAATATAATGCTGCTGAGTAGGAAAAATAAGGAAACATATTTGATGGACGGAGAGAAATATATTGTTGCCAAGTTTGCTCAAATTTAATTGTGACGTATTGTGTGGCAATATGTGTGGTGAGTATGTTTTTAACTAAATTTAGTCTTCTACACGTAAAAAAGATGTATTTAATCAAAATAAGACAGATTATTTGATTGGAGGGCTCATATTAATTTTGAAATTTCATCTTTCAATCGTAGCCGTTGGCGGATCAGGACATCAACGTGCTTAATAATGAAATGGAGAAGTATATGTAACTTGGTACTATTTCAATTAGGAGACTCTTCTTGGATCCATTTTTAAAAGGCAGTTTATATTTTTTTCCAAATTAAATAAGATAATTTTACTTAAAAAATTGCATTCTAAATTCCCTCTATTGCTGAGCAGCCTGCTGAAAAAAGACCCGTAATCTATACCAGCTACTGATAGTCAGGAGATCAAATTCAGGAAAGATACATATCAAAAAAAAAAAAAAAAGATGGATTAATTAAAAGCATCTGGGCTCATGTGAGAATTGAAAAATCAAAACCGTATTTCATTATTTTAACTAATTAAAAGATTGGATTTCATTGTCCTAGAATCATTGAATCCAACCTATCTCCAAGAATTCAGGCCGCTTATTTTTAGACCACAAAGAGAATAAAAACTGCAGCATTACATGTTTTCCACTCAATCCAATCCTCTCATAATATCATAGATGTAGATGCTCTTTATTTGATGTTCTTGTATCTTTATAAGGGAGTCATATAAAAAAAAAGATATATTAAGTAAGACTTTTATTGTTAATGAATCTTCATTTTCCAAACAATTTTCTAATCTTCAAAATAAACTAAATAACACTTTAATATTATTTGCTATCTCTTTGCCAATAAAATAAAGAAATTTCATGAATAAATAAGCTTTGTCGTTTTACTTCTGTAGCAATAGCCAGTTAGGTGTATGTTTACCTTTGTCTTACTAGAATTGTGACTTGTTTAGCATTTAGAAAAAAATAACAGGGTATTTGTTAATTTCTGAAAAAAATAACAGGGTATTTAGAATCGTTATTAATGCAAAAAGGCCTTCTATCCTACGCAGCGAGAGAAGCTTGTGTCCTTTTAAATGTTACAGAGCATCTCTATTCCAGCAAATTTAATTAGAGTTGTTTATTTAATTAGAACATTTATAATAGTGACTTCTTTTAAATTGCTAATATGATGTGTTAATTGCTAATATAATTACTGAAATTTACCACAGTTTTAAAATTAGTAAGTTTGCTTTAAAAACAACTCTTTAAGGTTCTAATAAAAGCGGATCATAAATCTCTGGGCTGTTTGAGTCACTTAAATCTTTTTGGGCCCAAAACGAAGTTTCTCTTGCGAGTTTAAATGGGCCCAAAACGAAATCTACCCGATTGGTTTTCCGATCTGTCAGTTACCGAGTTCACAAGTATGATTTCATTAATTTCTTATACACATTTAACTAGTATTTTAAAATCAAATATGGTATATGTTGAGGGAATATATGGTTTAAGGTCTTTGAATTGGGAAATAAAATATCAGAGATAAATACCTTCTATTTAAGAACGGAAAAAAATGGAAAGGTACTGGTATAGGCAACTCCAAGCTATTTTAGAAATTAAAATTCGTTCAACTTGTTAATAACTCTTCTCAATTCCATTTTAAGAAGATAGGTCTTCTTTATCAAATTAAATAAGGAAACTTTTATAATTGTCTTCTAAATTCTAGAATTTCACAATGGAATAAAATTATGCGAAAAGCACAATGAGCATAATATAGAAAGCTAATTATGCATCAATTGAATTTTTTTGTATAAATATTGTTATCAGTATTTTTTTTTTGTTTAAAATTCTTTGAAAAAATAGTATAAAAAATAAACCCCGTTTATTTAAGTAGGGCAAAAAATGGAAAATATTGGCTATATATAATTAACTTGACACTATTTTAAGAGGCTCTTATCGAGTCCATTTTTAGAAGACATTTTTTTTAAAGGAAACTTAATTAGGGAATTGCTTTCTAAATTCTCTCATTGCTGCCGCCTTCCTAATTTGGTTTGTGACACAATGTTATATATATATATACATGCATTACTAGTATCGTACCCGTGCGTTGCAACGGAACATAATATAAGATTGAACATTAAGATTGCATAGAGAGACAAATAATAAATAACAATAAGCTTTATTTTTAGTTTAACATACTGTACATATAGGAGCTAGGGTGTGTGGAGTTGTAAACACTTTTATATTATTTTAATACAATTGTTAGCAAATGCTAACCTTAAATAATAACAGTAAAAAAAAACAATAACAAATGAAAAAAAAACGATCAAATATAACATGAAAAAAAATCTTGAAGAGTCATTGTCAGTGTGGATGTAGTCTAACATTTTTGAAATTGAACATACAAAATATGAAAGTAGAGTTCTCTAATTCATAATATGTGATAATTACATTTATACAAAATGAATCTAAGGATTTTTTTTCTAACACTAAATAATAAATAAATTAAATAAGGAACTATGAGTAAATTGTACCTTGATGCTTACAATTTGCAGTTTGTACAAACACAATTTAGAAGATTTGCATGGATACAGATCTGAATCGTTCAGTTGGTGTATAAATCAGTTTTAATAAGTCGTCAACTTGCTAGAATTTGCCTATAGATAGGCATATTAAATGTTGGCAACAATATCAGAAAAGATAATGAAGAAATATTTAGATGTATCTTCTTGTGCCAAAAAGTATAAGAATTAAAAAAATTTAAATAAAAGATATGTTACGTCAGCATCAACAAGCAGTAGTTTTATTCTTTTCTTTGAAAGATAATGCTGAACATTAAACTTTTGCTCAACTCATGCACACAAATTCCATTTGCAGTATCTATAAGATGAAAAACAGTAAATGGAGAAAAGATTGTTTGAAAATTCCAGTATATAAGATCTACTCAAACATCAAATTATGCAAATTTAAAGAAAAGATAGTTTTCGACATTGTTTCTTTCAACTCGATAAATTACCCAATAAAGCACACTAATTAAATGTTCTTTTAGTTGCCCGTCTTTTGATTCAAAACTTAACCTTTTTTATAATAAAAAAAAACTGAATACCATCATTTGCAATAAAATAGAATAGAAATAGTAATAGAAATCACACTTTTTAATCCTTGCACACTAATTTATATGGTTCATCAATAAATATATTACAATAAAATAGAAATCCAAATCACACTTTTTAATCTGCTGAGAGCACCAATATTTTTTAAGAATGCATACCTTCCCAATTTACCATTTTTCCTTCAACCAAATACCATCATCCTTGCAATCATCTTGCTTCTCCCTATTCAACCGTAACAGATCATCACTTATCAGCCACAATTAAACTCAAAAGCAGAAAACATAGATGCATACCCAAGTAAATGTGAACTCCTGATTTTCTCCGGGTCAGGGAGGGGGTGATTTGTATAGAAACAAAATTGAAAAATATATTCTAGATTTTTCGATTCTGCCATGGGAATCTTGTATCGAAACAAACAATGAGAATTAAGGAAACAAGGAAATAAGAAAAATATTGCTAAAAGAAGAAATAAGGAAATATATTTCATGGAGAAATATAATGCTGCTGAGTAGGAAAAATAAGGAAACATATTTGATGGACGGAGAGAAATATATTGTTGCCGAGTTTGCTCAAATTTAATTGTGACGTATTGTGTGGCAATATGTGTGGCGAGTATGTTTTTAACTAAATTTAGTCTTCTACACGTAAAAAAGATGTATTTAATCAAAATAAGACAGATTATTTGATTGGAGGGCTCATATTAATTTTGAAATTTCATCTTTCAATCGTAGCCGTTGGCGGATCAAGACATCAACGTGCTTAATAATGGAATGGAGATTAAGGAAACAAGGATATAAGAAAAGAGAAATATATTGCTAAACTAAGAAATAAGGAAATATATTTCATGGAGAAATATAATGGTGTTGAGTAGGAAAAATAAGGAAACATATTTGATGGACAGAGAGAAATATATTGTTGCCGTGTTTGCTCAAATTTAATTGTGACGTATTGTGTGGCAATATGTATGGCGAGTATGTTTTTAACTAAATTTAGTTTTCTACACGTAAAAAAGATGTATTTAATCAAAATAAGACAAATTATTTGATTGGAGGGCTCATATTAATTTTGAAATTTCATCTTTCAATCGTAGCCGTTGGCGGATCAGGACATTAACGTGCTTAATAATGGAATGGAGATATATCATAAGAACACACTTGGAATAGTTCTACAACAAAATCAATGAAGAGAAAGGTGAAAACCTCGAGAATCAACATGCTCCCAGAAGATCTAATTATTGAGATTGTAGCGCAGCTTGTTTCACATTCTTCTAATCCTTTTGGCGACCTCTATAACCTCAAAAACACGTAAATATTTTCTCTTTATATTAATTTCTGTAAAAAAAATTCTCTTGTACTTTATTTATTTTTAATAATTCTAGTCTTCATCTAAGTTTTATGTTACATAAATATTATGACTCATTTAAGAGTAAAAGCCGTTCATTTTTTTTTTTGAAAAATTGCTAACCATAGTTTTGAGATCTTTGTTTCAATTCTTTTGTACTTGCATAATTTTTATTTAAAAAAATGTTAATCTAGTTTTGAAATCTTTAATTGTATGTATGGCCTAACTTGTATATATATATATAAGCACAATTTAATATAGAGATCAACTTGAATGGTTCGGATCGACGTTTTAAACTTTGAAATTGAAAATATAGACGTGAAATAAAACACTCGCTTTACTTCGCGAAATACCGTAGCCCAACTATATATATATACTATATTTCATTATTATTTTTTTATCTTTTATTTTTACAGGTCCAAGCTTTTTTATGCGGCGTCAAAAGATCAAATAGTGAAACAACGTATAGCATTGGATAGGGAGTTTCCAAGTTTAAATTGGACAACAACCGATCGTTGCATGTCCATTCTGAACGCTTGTGCAGAAGCTGGTAATGCGGAAGCTTGCTTCATACTTGCACTGGTAAGAAATTAAGTTGTAGCTATATATATATCTATTCATGCATGCATGCATCTGTGTTAAGTAATATTATAGAAATGCAAAAGATAGGTTTATAGATAATAATCTTTTTTTACTCTTCCTTTTGAGTCACTTCTGTGAAATATATATATATATTTCGTTTGTTTTATTACTGACAAACTTACCATTTGCTAAGCACTTGCTTTCAACATGAAGCAGATAAATATATTTGAGAAGAGAGATATCTCGGCAGGAGTAGATCTTTTAAAGAAGGCAACAAGCAAGGGACACAGAGAAGCACTCTACTTGATGAATATCGTAACTCTGCGATTCCAAGAGCATCATCTACTTGGCGCAGTCAATTCTCGCAGTACTGTCTTCAGAGCGGATGAAATAAAGTTTGGCCACAGTGATGATCAGTTCGAACTAAGCCGCGAGAAAGTTGTGAACCTTATCAGACACATATCATGGAATAAATGGCAGGCTACTGTTGCGGGGAACAAACAACAATGGTGCGAAAATTCAGAATGCGGGATTGTCAGGGGTTGGGATCGTCGTAGAAGCTTTTGCAGCAATGCATGTCGTTGGAATCACGAGTATTTTGCTCTTTGCAGAGAGATGTGAAGCAATAATTCTATAGGTAGTTAATTTTGGAATAATATAATTTATTTGCTATAGATACTCTTATTTTTTAATTTTAATCATTTAGATGTTCTATTTTCATAAGAAGAATTGATGATTTTGTACCAGTGATTTATGGTTGACTCTAGCTTGTACTCATAATTTCATCACAGTATTTAGATGTTCTATTTTCATAAGAAGAATTGATGATTTTGCACCAGTGATATATATGTAAGAAGAATTGATGATTTTGTACCAGTGATGTAAGAAAAATTGATGATTTTGTACCAGTGATGTAAGAAAAATTGATGATTTTGTACTAATAATTTACGTTTGGTGATTTTCGTGGTCAATTAAATGATGAACTGTTCAATTAAACCATCGATTTTCATATTTTTATGAGCGTCATTATTGTTTATAAACTAATTTAGCGAAAATTGAGCTATTAATTAGTACATATAACACATCAAATTTTTGGACTGGAACTGTGGCTTGTTTATCATTAGAAAAAAAAAGGATATTTTTGTCAATTTCTGAAACTATGTTTAGGATCGTGAGTACTCGGTATTACATGTGTCGTGTTGGTCATTTTCATATTCATACCCAAATTCATATAAAATTAATCTTATTCATACTTTGTAGTTACTCGTAAAGTATTAGTCTTATCCGTATTTTATTCTTATCAGTTAAGATAAATGATAAGAAATGAATAATTATGTATAATTGTTGAACAAAATTGATAGCTAGCTTATATAATTTAAACTAAAGTTATAACAAATAAATGTATTGAACACATCATGTACATAATATCATAAAATATTAAATAATATTTTTTTTATCTCATTAAAAAATATAACTTATAAATTGAATAAAATGATATAAAATGTTGTATAAATATATAAAGTTAGTAATGAAATATTATATAAAAGAGGAGGGTTCAAATGCCTCCATTTTTCATGCCTCCACCATGCCTCCATTTTTAAAAACTTTAATAACTCAAAATTTAAAACTAAAAAATCAAAATAAAACCGTTGGATATGATCTACATCATTTTTTCTATGCACGTGTAAAAAATTATAACATTTCAATTTTGTTTTGGTTGTCATCAAGAGCTTGTAAAAAATGTACTAATGTGGATAATTTCTAGACGTTGATTTTTCAACTTATTGATTCACATAAAAACAAAATCAAAATGTGATAATTTTTTATGAGTACATAGATAAAATGATGTAGATCATATCCAACGGTTTTATTTTGACTTTTAAGTTTTAAATTTTGAGTTATTAAAGTTTTTAAAAATGGAGGCATGGTGGAGGCACAAAAAATGAAGGCATTTGAACCCTCCTCTATATAAAAAAACTATATAAATGCTTAGATAAATCAATTTTAGTACAAATTACTAAATAAAATATTATAAAATGTTGCATAAATCAATCTACTTATAATAATACAAATTTGTAATGTTATACATACAAATAAAAGAATTATCATTTAATTTAATATTAATCAATTACTCTGTAGAGTAACAGATACCAAATAGCTATTACATATATCCTTACTTTAAATGATATATAACGAATTACGCATGCCCATATCCGTTAAGTTAGTGAAAAAAATATATTATCCATATTTGTTTTATGAAATACAATACAAATTAAATAAATGAATAAAATAGTTTCATTGGCACCCGTAGAATTAATGAGTGTAGTTAGTATATATATATCTGTTTTCCGATCTTGTGATCGGATTTTGGGCTACCAAGACTAAAGTGTTTTAGGTACGAAATTATATTATTTCTCTATACTATCCCGTAGTTAAAATATCCCAAAAATCCCACCTAATCTAGGTGCTTCCTATTGTTGTTCCAACTAAGTCTACTATGTCCGTAGAGGAACTAAAACCTAGTATCAAATATTTTTTATATTATCCTGCCAAGGGAGCCCATTGGATTTTAACTCTAGTCTTTGAACCGTTGCCAAGCATCGTTAGCAAAAAGTATTAAGTACTTACATGCATTATCCTTCTCACACAAGGATGTGTTGACTAAGCACCTATAAGTATGTGGAGGGTCATTGGCATATAGTAGACAGAACTATGTATACAAACACATATAAAAAAGATTAAAGTGCAAAAGAAATTCAAATCATAACGCAAAACAAAACATAAACAAATATCATAACATAATTAAGAATTCAAGTACAACCCTCGTCTTAGAGATGAGAAGTTTAGCTTCTCATGGCATTGACAAAATAAAAAAAATAAAATAAAGAAAACATAAATTACAACTCAATTGAAAATGAAAGAACATCTGGCTCCTTAGATGACACATTCTCTCTTGCTCAGCTTCCAATGGCTATCCTTATCTCTCTAAGTAACCCTCTAACCTAACCTAACAATAAGGATTGCTGGCTATAATTCTGGACTTGACACAATTAAACATGCACCCCAAATCCTATTACAAGAGAGGTATTTATAGCATTCCTAAACACTAGTGGATGTAGTGGAAGTAGTGGAGATCGTGGGGTCCACCCATGATATATCAAGAATTGTTTAAAAATAGCGTGGCTCTTCAGAAAAGTGTGTTCTTCTAGAAGGCCCATCAGGAAAGTGTAGCTTTTAGAAGGCCCATCAGAAAAGCCCAATTTAGGACAGTCCACGGATCGTGCGGCCTTGTGTATGCCGCATGCGGCATGGAGGAGGCCGCAGGGTCTTCTGACTTAGCAGATTTTCTTGTATTTTCACCATTTCGCATGTTGTGCACTTCGTGTGAGGTGTTGCATGCTCCATGTAATGTCTCATTTTGACGTCCTAAATATGACATTTTTGCTCTGTTTTTTGCCTAACTACGCAACTTTCTCCAAAACCTGCCAAAATGACTCAAAAACACGTCTGCAGTAAATAAATCGGAAAAATAGCTACTTTGCATTCGCTTTTTGCCATTTTTCGAAAGAAAATATAGTGATTTTCGCTATATATTTTTGCATCATCATATCTCATGAACATGATGAATTTATATATGGAAAGTGCGAACTTAATAGAATATAATTATGCGAAAAAGCACGATAAGCATAATATATAAATCTAATTATACATCAATTGAAAATGTTTGTATAAATATTGCTGTCATATTATTTATTTTTAAGGTTTTTGAAAAATAGTATCTAAAATAAACACCGTCTATTTAAGTAAGGAAAAAATGGAAAGTGTATATTGGGTATTTGTAACTTGGCATTATTTTAGGAATTAACATTAATTTAACTTGTCAACGAAATTTTGTTTTACAACTACTTTGACCGAAAGTTGAGCTATTAAGTACAAATAACACATTCAAATCTTTAGTGTAATCAAGTATGATTGTATTATTTCTTTTTTATATTACTTTTTTTTTTTTTTGACTGGAATTGTGACTTGTTTAGCATTTAGAAAAAAAAATAACAGGGTATTTGTTAATTTCTGAAAAAAATAATAGGGTATTTAGAATCGTTATTAATGCAAAAAGGCCTTCTATCCTACGCAGCGAGAGAAGCTTGTGTCCTTTTAAATGTTACAGAGCATCTCTATTCCAGCAAATTTAATTAGAGTTGTTTATTTAATTAGAACATTTATAATAGTGACTTCTTTTAAATTGCTAATATGATGTGTTAATTGCTAATATAATTACTGAGATGTACCACAGTTTTTAAATTAGTAAGTTTGCTTTTAAAAGCAACTCTTTAAGAGTATCTCCATTCCAGTAAACGTTTAGCAATTAATTTGAACCACGTCACTGAGTTTTAGCAATTAAAGGGATTCATAATTTCTAAATCACTCCATTCTAGAAATTTAATTAGAGTTGCTTTTAAAGCAAACTTGCTAATTTAAAAATTGTGGTACATCCCAGCAATTATATTAGCAATTAACACATCAGATTAGCAATTTAAAAGAAATCACCGTTGTAGATGTTCTAAAGAGTTGCTTTTAAAGTAAATTTGCTAATTTAAAAACAGTGGTACATCCTAGTAATTATATTAGTAATTAACACATCAAATTAGCAATTCAAAAGAAATCACCGTTGTAGATGCTCTAAGGTCCTAATAACAGCGGATCATAAATCTCTGGACTGTTTGAGTCACTTAAATCTTTTTGGGCACAAAACGAAGTTTCTGTTGCGAGTTTAAATGGGCCCAAACAAAATCTACCCGATTGGTTTTCCGATCTGTCAGTTACCGAGTTCACAAGTATGATTTCATTTCTTAAACACATTTAACTAGTATTTTAGAATTAAATATGGTATATGTTGAGGGAATATATGGTTTAAGGTCTTTGGGAAATAAAATATCAGAGATAAATACCTTCTATTTAAGAACGTAAAAAAAATGGAATGGTACTGGTATAGGCAACTCCAAGCTATTTTAGAAATTAAAATTCGTTCAACTTGTTAATAACTCTTCTCAATTCCATTTTAAGAAAAGATAGGTCTTCTTTATCAAATTAAATAAGGAAACTTTTATAATTGTCTTCTAAATTCTAGAATTTAACGAGATGAAAGCACAAGGAGCATAATATAGAAAGCTAATTATGCATCAATTGAATTTTTTTGTATAAATATTGTTATCAGTATTTTTTTTGTTTAAAAATCTTTGAAAAATAGTATAAAAAATAAACCCCGTTTATTTAAGTAGGGCAAAAAATGGAAAATATTGGCTATATATAATTAACTTGACACTATTTTAGAAAACATTTTTTTTAAAGAAAACTTAATTAGGGAATTGCTTTCTAAATTCTCTCATTGCTGCCGCCTTCCTAATTTGGTTTGTGACACAACGTTATATATATATATACATGCATTATATATATCATAAGAACACACTTGGAATAATAATAATTAATCTACAACAAAATCAATGAAGAGAAAGGTGAAAACCTCGACAATCAACATGCTCCCAAAAGATCTAATTATTGAGATTGTAGCGCAGCTTGTTTCACATTCTTCTGATCCGTTTGGCGACCTCTATAACCTCAAAAACACGTAAATATTTTCTCTTTATATTAATTTCTGTAAAAAAAATTCTCTTGTACTTTATTTATTTTCAATAATTCTAGTCTTCATCTAAGTTTTATGTTACATAAATATTATGACTCATTTAAGAGTAAAAGCCGTTCATTTTTTTTTTTTTTTGAAAAATTGCTAATCATAGTTTTGAGATCTTTGTTTCAATTCTTTTGTACTTGCATAATTTTTATTTAAAAAATGTTAATCTAGTTTTGAGATCTTTGTATGTATGTCCTAACTTGTACATATATATATATATATATATACACAAGCACAATTTAATATAGAGATCAACTTGAATGATTTGGATCGATGTTTTAAACTTTGAAATTGAAAATATAGATGTGAAGTAAAACACTCGTTTTACTTCGTGAAGTACCCTAGCCCAACTCTATATATATATGAAGAGGGATCAAGTTACAACAAATTTGACTTACAATAACCATTTTTATCATTTTCAAAATCCAACTCGTCGATGCAAATCGTTCAACATGATCTCCACAATAAAATGTGCTTGCAGATCAAATTTTACATTTTTTTTTATTTTTTTTACTATTTATTAAGTATTTTACAAAAATAGTCATATTCAGACCATTGAATTTTGTACCCATCTTAATAAATAGTAAAAAAATTCAAAAAAATATAAAATTGATCTGCAACCACATTTTATTTAGATAATCATGTTGAACGGTTTGGATCGACGATTTGGACTTTGAAAATGAAAAAAATAATTGTTGTAACTTTATTGTAACTCAAATTTGTTGTAACTTGATCCCTCCTCTATATACACACACTATATTTCATTGTTATTTTTTTATCTTTAATTTTTACAGGTGCAAGCTTTTTTATGCGGCGTCAAAAGATCAAATAGTGAAACAACGAATAGCATTGGATAGGGAGTTTCCAAGTTTAAATTGGACAACAACCGATCGTTGCATGTCCATTCTGAACGCTTGTGCAGAAGCTGGTAATGCGGAAGCTTGCTTCATACTTGCACTGGTAAGAAATTAAGTTGTAGCTATATATATATCTATTCATGCATGCATCTGTGTTAAGTAATATATATTATAGAAATGCAAAAGATATGTTTATAGATATATAATAATCTTTTTTTACTCTTCCTTTTAAGTCGATCACTTCTGTGAAATATATATATATTTCGTTTGTTTTATTACTGACAACCAACTTACTTTCAACGAATCAGATAAATATATTTGAGAAGAGAGATATCTCGGCAGGAGTAGATCTTTTAAAGAAGGCAACAAGCAAGGGACACAGAGAAGCACTCTACTTGATGAATATCGTAACTCTGCGATTCCAAGAGCATCATCTACTTGGCGCAGTCAATTCTCACAGTACTGTCTTCAGAGCGGATGAAATAAATTTTGGCCACAGTGATGATCAGTTCGAACTAAGCCGCGAGAAAGTTGTGAACCTTATCAGACACATATCATGGAATAAATGGCAGGCTACTGTTGCGGGGAACAAACAACAATGGTGCGAAAATTCAGAATGCGGGATTGTCAGGGGTTGGGATCGTCGTAGAAGCTTTTGCAGCAATGCATGTCGTTGGAATCACGAGTATTTTGCTCTATGCAGAGAGATGTGAAGCCATAATTTTATTAGTTAATTTTGGAATAATATAATTTATGTGCTATAGATACTCTTATTTTTTAATTTTAATCATTTAGATGTTCTATTTTCATAAGAAGAATTGATGATTTTGCACCAGTGATATGTAAGAAGAATTGATGATTTTGTACCAGTGATGTAAGAAAAATTGATGATTTTGTACCAGTGATTTATGGTTGACTCTAGCTTGTACTCATAATTTCATCACAGTATTTAGATGTTCTATTTTCATAAGAAGAATTGATGATTTTGCACCAGTGATATGTAAGAAGAATTGATGATTTTGTACCAGTGATGTAAGAAAAATTGATGATTTTGTACCAGTGACTTATGTTTGATGATTTTCGTGGTCAATTTAATTATGAAATGTTCAATTAAACCAACGATTTTGATTTTTTTATGAGCGTCATTATTGCTTATAAACTAATTTTGCGAAAATTGAGCTATTAATTAGTACAGATAACACATCAAATTTTTGGACTGGAACTGTGGCTTGTTTATCATTAGAAAAAAAAAGGATATTTTTGTCAATTTCTGAAACTATGTTTAGGATCGTGAGTACTCGGTATTACATGTGTCGTGTTGGTCATTTTCATATTCATACTCATATTTGTATAAAATTAATCTTATCCATACTTTGTAGTTACTCGTAAAGTATTAGTCTTATCCGTATTTTATTCTTATCAGTTAAGATAAATGATAAGAAATGAATAATTATGTATAATTGTTGAACAAAATTGATAGCTAGCTTATATAATTTAAACTAAAGTTATAACAAATAAATATATTAAATACTTCATATACATAATATCATAAAATATAAAATAATATTTTTTTTATCTCATTAAAAAATATAACTTATAAATTGAATAAAATGATATAAAATGTTGTATAAATATATAAAGTTAGTAATGAAATATTATATAAAAGAGGAGGGTTCAAATGCCTCCATTTTTCATGCCTCCACCATGCCTTCATTTTTAAAAACTTTAATAACTCAAAATTTAAAACTAAAAAATCAAAATAAAACCGTTGGATATGATCTACATCATTTTATCTATGCACGTGTAAAAAATTATGACATTTCAATTTTGTTTTGGTTGTCATCAAGAGCTTGTAAAAAATGTACTAATGTGGATAATTTCTAGACGTTGATTTTTCAACTTATTGATTCACATAAAAACAAAATCAAAATGTGATAATTTTTTATGAGCACATAGATAAAATGATGTAGATCATATCCAACGGTTTTATTTTGACTTTTAAGTTTTAAATTTTGAGTTATTAAAGTTTTTAAAAATGGAGGCATGGTGGAGGCACAAAAAATGAAGGCATTTGAACCCTCATCTATATAAAAAAACTATATAAATGCTTAGATAAATCAATTTTAGTACAAATTACTAAATAAAATATTATAAAATGTTGCATAAATCAATCTACTTATAATAATACAAATTTGTAATGTTATACATACAAATAAAAGAATTATCATTTAATTTAATATTAATCAATTACTCTGTAGAGTAACAGATACCAAATAGCTATTACATATATCCTTACTTTAAATGATATATAACGAATTACGCATGCCCATATCCGTTAAGTTAGTGAAAAAAATATATTATCCATATTTGTTTTATGAAATACAATACAAATTAAATAAATGAATAAAATAGTTTCATTGGCACCCGTAGAATTAATGAGTGTAGTTAGTATATATATATCTGTTTTCCGATCTTGTGATCGGATTTTGGGCTACCAAGACTAAAGTGTTTTAGGTACGAAATTATATTATTTCTCTATACTATCCCGTAGTTAAAATATCCCAAAAATCCCACCTAATCTAGGTGCTTCCTATTGTTGTTCCAACTAAGTCTACTATGTCCGTAGAGGAACTAAAACCTAGTATAAAATATTTTTTATATTATCCTGCCAAAGGAGCCCATTGGGTTTTAACTCTAGTCTTTGAACCGCTACCAAGTCTCGTTAGCCAAAGTGTTAAGTACTTACATGCACTATCCTTCTCACACAATGATGTGTTGACTAAGCACATATTAGTATGTGGAGGGTCATTGGCATATAGCAGATAGAACTATGTATACAAACACATATAAAAAGATTAAAGTGCAACAGAAATTCAAATCATAACGCAAAACAAAACATAAACAAATATCGTAACATAATTAAGAATTCAAGTACAACCCTCATCTTAGAGATGAGAAGTTTAGCTTTTCATGGCCATGGCAAAATAAAAAAATAAAATAAAGATAACATAAATTACAACCCAATTGAATATAAAAGAATCTCCGGCTCTTTAGATGACGCCTTCTCTCTTGCTCGGCTTCCAATGGCTATCTTTATCTCTAAGTAACCCTCTAACCTAACATAACAATGAGGATTGCTAGCCACAATTCTGGACTTGACACAATTAAACACGCACCCTAATTCTATTACAAGAAGAGTATTTATAGCATTCCTAAACACTAGTGGATGTAGTGGAAGTAGTGGAGATCGTGGGGTCCACCCATGATATATCAAGAATTGTTTAAAAATAGCGTGGCTCTTCAGAAAAACGTGTTCTTCTAGAATGCCCATTAGGAAAGTGTAGCTTCTAGAAGGCCCATCAGAAAAGCCCGATTTAGGTCAGTCCATGGATCATGCGGCCTCTATGTATGCCGCATGCGGCATGGAGGAGGACGCAGGGTCTTCTGACTTAGCATATTTTCTTGTATTTCCACCATTTCGCATGTTGTGCACTCCATGTGAGGTGTTGCATGTTCTATGTAATGTCCTATTTTGACTTCTTTTTTTCAGAAATATGACATTTTTTCTCTATTTTTGGCCTAACTAGGCAACTTTCTCCAAAATCTGTCAAAATGATTCAAAAACACGTTGGCGGTAAATAAATCGAAAAAATAGCTACTTTGTATTCACTTTTCACTATTTTTCGAAAGAAAATATAGTGATTTTCGCTATATGTTTTTGCGTCATCATATCTCATGAACATGATGAATTTATATATGGAAAGTGCGAACTTAATAGAATATAATTATGCGAAAAAGTACGATAAGCATAATATATAAATGTAATTATACATCAATTGAAAATGTTTGTATAAATATTGCTATCAGTATTATTTATTTTTAAGGTTTTTGAAAAATAATATCTAAAATAAACACCGTCTATTTAAGTAAGGAAAAAATGGAAAGTATATATTGGGTATTTGTAACTTGGCATTATTTTAGGAATTAACATTAATTTAACTTGTCAACGAAATTTTGTTTTACAACTACTTTGACCGAAAGTTGAGCTATTAAGTACAAATAAAACATTCAAATCTTTAGTGTAATCAAGTATGATTGTATTATTTCTTTTTTATATTACTTTATTTATTTCTTTTTACTGGAATTGTGACTTGTTTAGCATTTAGAAAAAAATAACAGGGTATTTGTCAATTTAGATGTTAGGTCCTAATAACAGCGAGAGCAGGTTGTGTCCGATGCCCATCAGACTCAAATTTGAGCCCGATGGGTTTCGGGACCGTCTGATCTACTTTAAAATTCATGCGCACAAATTGTAAAGCATACACGAAAGTTGTGGGCGCGAATCTTAAGGCAGATCGGACGGTCATCGAACCCATCGAACTCACTTTGAGTCGATAGGCATCGGACCCAAATTGACCTCAATAACAGCGGATCATAAATCTCTGGACTGTTTGAGTCACTTAAATCTTTTTGGGTCCAAAACGAAGTTTCTCTTGCGAGTTTAAATGGGCCTGCCGAAACAAGTATGATTTAATTTCTTAAACACATTTAACTAGTATTTTAAAATCAAATATGGTATATGTTGAGGGAATATATGGTTTGAGGTCTTTGGAAAATAATATCAGAGATAAAAAATACCTTCTATTTAATAACGGAAAAAAAAAATGGAAAGGTACTGCTATAGGCAACTCCAAGCTATTTTAGAAATTAAAATTCGTTCAACTTGTTAATAACTCTTCTCAGTTTCATTTTAAGAAGATAGGTCTTCTTTCTCAAATTAAATAAGGAAACTTTTATAATTGTCTTCTAAATTCTAGAATTTAACGAGATGAAAGCACAAGGAGCATAATATAGAAAGCTAATTATGTATCAATTGAATTTTTTTTGTATAAAATTGTTATCAGTATTTTTTTTATTAAAATTCTTTGAAAAATAGTATAAAAAATAAACCCCGTTTAGTTAAGTAGGGCAAAAAAAGGAAAGTATTGGCTATATATAACTTGACACTATTTTAAGAGGCCCTTATGGAGTCCATTTTTAGAAGAACTTTTTTTTTTTCAAATTCAATAAAAGAAACTTAATTAGGGAATTGCTTTCTAAATTCTCTGTATTGCTGCCGCCTTCCTAATTTGGTTTGTGACACAACGTTATATATATACATGCATTATATATATCATAAGAACACACTTGGAATAATAATAATTAATCTACAACAAAATCAATGAAGAGAAAGGTGAAAACCTCAACAATCAACATGCTCCCAAAAGATCTAATTATTGAGATTGTAGCGCAGCTTGTTTCACATTCTTCTGATCCTTTTGGCGACCTCTATAACCTCAAAAACACGTAAATACTTTCTCTTTATATTTCTGTAAAATAAATACTCTTGTACTTTATTTATTTTTAATAATTCTAGTCTTCATCTAAGTTTTATGCATGTTACATAAATATTATGACTCATTTAAGAATAAAAGCCGTTCATTTTTTTTTTTTTTTGAAAAATTGCTAATCATAGTTTTGAGATCTTTGTTTCAATTCTTTTGTACTTGCATAATTTTTATTTAAAAAATGTTAATCTAGTTTTTGAGATCTTTGTACGTATTGCTAGCTATAATTCTGGACTTGACACAATTAAACATGCACCCCAAATCCTATTACAAGAGAGGTATTTATAGCATTCCTAAACACTAGTGGATGTAGTGGAAGTAGTGGGGATCGTGGGGTCCACCCATGATATAGAAGGAATTGTCTAAAAATAGCGTGGCTCTTCAGAAAAACGTGTTCTTCTAGAATGCCCATTAGGAAAGTGTAGCTTCTAGAAGGCCCATAAGAAAAGTCCAATTTAGGACAGTCCACGGATCGTGCGGCCTCTGTGTATGCCGCATGCGGCATGGAGGAGGCCGCAGGGTCTTCTGACTTAGCATATTTTCTTGTATTTTCACCATTTCGCATGTTGTGCACTTCGTGTGAGGTGTTGCATGCTCCATGTAATGTCCCATTTTGACGCCATTTTTCAGAAATCGCCTAAATATGACATTTTTGCTCTGTTTTTGGCCTAACTACGCAACTTTCTCCAAAACCTGCCAAAATGACTCAAAAACACGTTTGCGGTAAATAAATTAGATATATAGCTACTTCACATTCGCTTTTCGTCATTTTCAGAAGAAAATATAGTGATTTTCGCTATATGTTTTTGCGTCATCATATCTCATGAACAAGACGAATTTATATATGGAAAGTGCGAAATTAATAGAATATAATTATGCGAAAAAGCACGATAAGCATAATATATAAATCTAATTATACATCAATTGAAAATGTTTGTATAAATATTGCTGTCATATTATTTATTTTTAAGGTTTTTGAAAAATAGTATCTAAAATAAACACCGTCTATTTATGGAAAAAATGGAAAGTATATATTGGGTATTTGTAACTTGGCATTATTTTAGGAATTAACATTAAGTTAACTTGTCAACGAAAATTTTGTTTTACAACTACTTTGACCGAAAGTTGAGCTATCAAGTACAAATAACACATTCAAATCTTTAGTGTAATCAAGTATGATTGTATTATTTCTTTTTTATATTACTTTTTTTTTTTTTTGACTGGAATTGTGACTTGTTTAGCATTTAGAAAAAAAAATAACAGGGTATTTGTTAATTTCTGAAAAAAATAATAGGGTATTTAGAATCATTATTAATGCAAAAATGCCTTCTATCTTACGCAGCGAGAGAAGCTTGTGTCCTTTTAAATGTTAGAGAGCATCTTTATTCTAGCAAATTTAATTAGAGTTGTTTATTTAATTAGAACATTTACAACAGTGATTTCTTTTAAATTGCTAATCTGATGTGTTAATTGCTAATATAATTGCTGGGATGTACCACAATTTTTAAATTAGTAAGTTTGCTTTTAAAAGCAACTCTTTAAGAGCATCTCCATTCCAGTAAACGTTTAGCAATTAATTTGAACCACGTCACTGAGTTTAGCAATTAAAGAGATTCATAATTTCTAAATCACTCCATTCTAGAAATTTAATTAGAGTTGCTTTTAAAGCAAACTTGTTAATTTAAAAATTGTGGTACATCCCAGCTATTATATTAGCAATTAATTCATCAGATTAGCAATTTAAAAGAAATCACCGTTGTAGATGTTCTAAAGAGTTGCTTTTAAAGTAAATTTGCTAATTTAAAAACAGTGGTACATCCTAGTAATTATATTAGTAATTAATACATCAAATTAGCAATTCAAAAGAAATCACCGTTGTAGATGCTCTAAGGTCCTAATAACAGCGGATCATAAATCTCTGGACTATTTGAGTCACTTAAATCTTTTGGGCACAAAACAAAGTTTCTGTTGCGAGTTTAAATGGGCCCAAAACAAAATCTACCCGATTGGTTTTCCGATCTGTCAGTTACCGAGTTCACAAGTATGATTTCATTTCTTAAACACATTTAACTAGTATTTTAGAATCAAATATGGTATATGTTGAGGGAATATATGGTTTAAGGTCTTTGGGAAATAATATCAGAGATAAATACCTTCTATTTAAGAACGGAAAATAAATGGAAAGGTACTGGTATAGGCAACTCCAAGCTATTTTAGAAATTAAAATTCGTTCAACTTGTTAATAACTCTTCTCAATTCCATTTTAAGAAAAGATAGGTCTTCTTTATCAAATTAAATAAGGAAACTTTTATAATTGTCTTATAAATTCTAGAATTTAACGAGATGAAAGCACAAGGAGCATAATATAGAAAGCTAATTATGCATCAATTGAATTTTTTTGTATAAATATTGTTATCAGTATTTTTTTTGTTTAAAAATCTTTGAAAAATAGTATAAAAAATAAAGCCCGTTTATTTAAGTAGGGAAAAAAATGGAAAATATTGGCTATATATAATTAACTTGACACTATTTTAGAAGACATTTTTTTTTAAAGGAAACTTAATTAGGGAATTGCTTTCTAAATTCTCTCATTGCTGCCGCCTTCCTAATTTGGTTTGTGACACAACGTTATATATATATATATACATGCATTATATATATCATAAGAACACACTTGGAATAATAATAATTAATCTACAACAAAATCAATGAAAAGAAAGGCAAAAACCTCGATAATCGACACGCTCCCGGAAGATGTGATTGTCGAGATCATGGCGCAGCTCGTTTCACTCTCTCCTAAGCCTTTTGTCGACCTTTATAGCCTCAAAAACACGTAAATATTTCTCTTTATATTTCTGTAAAAGGAATTCTCTTGTACTTTATTTATTTTTAAAAATTCTAGTCTTCATCTTAGTTTTGTGTTACATAAATATTATGACTCATTTAAGAGTCAAAGCCGTTCCTTTATTTTTTTTTTTGAAAAATTGCTAATCATGCATAGTTTTGAGATCTTTGTTTCAATTCTTTTGTACTTGCATAATTTTTATTTAAAAAATGTTAATCTAGTTTTTGAGATCTTTGTACGTATGACCTAACTTGTATATATATATATATGAGGAGGGATCTAGTTACAACAATTTTGAGTTACAACAAAGTTACCACAACCATTTTTTACATTTTCAAAGTCCAAATCGTCGATCCAAACCATTCAATATGATCTCCACAATAAAATGTGCTTCCAGATCAAATTTTACATTTTTTTGAATTTTTTTACTATTTATTAAGATGGGTACAAAATTCAATGGTACAAAATCCAACTATATATACACACACTATATATTTCATTATTATTTTTTTATATTTTATTTCTACAGGTCCAAGCTTTTTATGCGGCGTCAAAAGATCAGATAGTCAAACAACGCATAGCATTGGAGAGGGAGTTTCCAAGCTTAAATTGGACAGCAACCGATCGTCGCATGGCCATTTTGAACGCATGTGCTGAAGCTGGAAATACAGAGGCCTACTTCATACTTGCACTGGTAAGAAATTAAGTTGTAGCTATATATATATCTATTCATGCATGCATCTGTGTTAAGTAATATATATTATAGAAATGCAAAAGATAGGTTTATAGATATATAATAATCTTTTTTTACTCTTCCTTTTAAGTCGATCACTTCTGTGAAATATATATATATATTTCGTTTGTTTTATTACTGACAACCAACTTACTTTCAACGAATCAGATAAATATATTTGAGAAGAGAGATATCTCGGTAGGAGTAGATCTTTTAAAGAAGGCAACAAGCAAGGGACACAGAGAAGCACTCTACTTGATGAATATCGTAACTCTGCGATTCGAAGAGCATCATCTACTTGGCGCAGTCAATTCTCGCAGTACTGTCTTCAGAGAGGATGAAATAAAGTTTGGCCACAGTGATGATCAGTTCGAACTAAGCCGCGAGAAAGTTGTGAACCTTATCAGACACATATCATGGAATAAATGGCAAGCTACTGTTGCGGGGAACAAACAACAATGGTGCGAAAATTCAGAATGCGGGATTGTCAGGGGTTGGGATCGTCGTAGAAGCTTTTGCAGCAATGCATGTCGTTGGAATCACGAGTATTTTGCTCTATGCAGAGAGATGTGAAGCAATAATTCTATAAGTAGTTAATTTTGGAATAATATAATTTTATTTGCTATAGATACTCTTATTTTTTAATTATAATCATTTAGATGTTCTATTTTCACAAGAAGAATTGATGATTTTGCACCAGTGGTATGTAAGAAGAATTGATGATTCTGTACCAGTGATTTATGATTGACTCTAGCTTGTACTCATAATTTCATCACAGTATTTAGATGTTCTATTTTCATAAGAAGAATTGATGATTTTGCACCAGTGATATGTAAGAAGAATTAATGATTTTGTACCAGTGATGTAAGAAATATTGATGATTTTGTACCAGTGATTTATGTTTGATGATTTTCGTGGTCAATTTAATTATGAAATGTTCAATTAAACCAACGAGTTTGAATTTTTTTATGAGCGTCATTATTCTCTATAAACTAATTTTGCGAAAATTGAGCTATTAATTAGTACAGATAACACATCAATTTTTTGGACTGGAACTGTGGCTTGTTTATCATTAGAAAAAAAAAGTAAGGATATTTTTGTCAATTTCTGAAACTATAAAATGAAGTTTGTTATGATTCATGCGAAGCGAAATGGAAAATATCTCTTCAGAGCAACTATATAGTTCAAAGTTTTACAAATTGAAATATATAATTAACTAAATGAAAGAAAATTTATTCAGATGTATGTTTTAATTTTAAGAAATTGGAGGATATATAACTAATTAAAATGATGTATAATTATATATATTTTTTGAATACTATCAAATTGATTTTTATACTATCAAAATCATGTATAATTATTAGGGATCGACTAACAGTCCCCCCATTCAGTCCCCTAAACGTCCCCCTAACGGTCAAAGTACAACTGTCAGACATCTATTCAACATACATTAATTCACATACAAAATGGAAAGTATTCATACCTAAGATATCAAATATTCATATATAATTCATCAAGTATTCATACCTAAGATATCAAGTATTAATTCACATACAAACTGGGGACCATTACTTTTCGGGGGCAGTAACTGTCAGACTGCATTGGGGACCACAACCAAAAAATCACGTGGATCACACCACTAGTGCTACATTCATTGATTAAATTAATTCACATACAAAATGGAAAGTATGAATACCTAAGACATCAAGTATTCATATATAATTCATCAAGTATTCATACCTAAGATATCAAGTATTTAAAAAAAAAACTGGACACATCACTTATTTTTTACACGTTTTTCAAGGTGGTTTTTTTTTTCTCCGTTCAATCTAACCAATATTTCTGACGATCTATGAGGAATTTTGCAAATCTAAAACCACGAACGTGTTCTACACAATTTTCTCTTTCAAATGAGATCCATGATGACATACTTTTACACATTTTTCAAGGTATCAAATATTCATATATGAAAAGTATTCTCCCAAAATGGAAAGTATTCATACCTAAGATATCAAATATTCATATATAATTCATCAAGTATTCATACCTAAGATATCAAGTATTTAAAGAAAAAACTTGACTCATCAAATATTCATATATGGAAAGTATTCATACAAAATGGAAAGTATTCATACCTAAGATATCAAATATTCATATATAATTCATCAAGTATTCATACCTAAGATATCAAGTATTTAAAGAAAAAACTGGACTCAATTTTTACACGTTTTACACGTTTTTCAAGGTGGTTTAATGATTGACAAAGTTAGTTAGAATGGGGGGACGTTTAGGGGACTGGAGTGCGGGGGACAACATCTTTACTCTAATTATTATATATTTGCGGTTCCATGTGTGTGCATCATTGGCTGCAGTGAATTCTCACGATGCATTCGTAGCGGATGAAATACAATTTGGTTACACTGATGATCACTTTGAATTATTGCGAGAGAAAGTTTTGAACCTTATCAGACACATATCATGAAACAAATGGCAAGCTACAGCTACAAAGAAACATATCAACGACGGTGCAAAAAATAATATTGCCTCGCTAACTGCAATATCCCCCATCACTCCAGCTACTGTCACCCTCAAGAAACTCTTCAACACCTCTGAGCGCCACGCCTTGTCTGGAACCCTTACCAGAAATTGCCCCTCTGGCATTGGTCTGGCCTCCCACACCCAATCTTTCTTTGCCACCTAGACATGCTAAGGGCTTAGGGTTTAGGGTTTCTAGTTATGAATCTACCACTCATAATTTAAGTTTGGTGATTTTTTTTGTTGTAATTAAATGATTAACGGGTTCAAACAATCGATTTTGGCTATGACAGTACTGTTTTACAACTTTAACCGAGCACATTTTAATATGGAGATCATATACAATATAAAATTAGTCTTATCTAATTTTAACAGAAGCTCCGTTAGTGGAGATTGAGCCACTAACAATACAAATCTTGATGCGATCCTGAACGGTTTAGATGCCCAATGAACCAGACTTGGGTCCGATGGGCATCCGAATGCCCCCGCTCCTATGCACCTGGTCTGCACGAAATTTCCAGGCGCACCCCAGGCGCATCTGCTACTATTTTTGAACGGCTGGCTGTATATCAGTCTTGATCAAAATTTCAAATGATATTGCATCTTTTTGCAATACATTAGTAAATTTTCGTATTGCTTAGTAAACTTCATATATCGGTTATATTTTCGTATTGCTTAGTAAATTTCAACGCCATAAATTGTTAAGCATAATGTGCTAATATGCTATCATGCTTTCTAGACTCGACCCAAATCTGATGCTGTACAATCATGATTCTATACTGAATGTAAACTCCGCATATTTACATTATGCATTAATTTCCAGGAAAACATATTTTCCACATAAAAAGAAATTATTTTGCTTGTCTTAAATTACTGAAGTTACTCATTACTACACATCACCCATCTTTTGAGCAGCCTCAACATACTGCTCAGCTAGCTTTTTTACCTTATCACCCTCCTTTATTAAAAAATTTGCACTCTTCTCTTTCTGGTGATATTTCATAACTTTTTCTGTTGTTTTCTCAACAGCCCACCTATATTGCCTGACATTTATCACTCCACTTTTGCAAAGAGGCCTGATATGTTCTTTCACATAAGTTTCAACCTGAAATTAAATCAATTTCAGTTTTACATAGACATCTATTAGCTAGAGCGGAATTGAATACAAGTAAAAAATGAACTCATGGGAAATTATCTAAAATGAAAAATGAGGATATACAAAGAAAATACTCTGCAGTACAGCGAACGCAATATAAGTACCTTATACAACCTGCCAAAAGGCAATATCCTAAATGCCACCACAAAGTATTGCACTTTGCTCAATTATTCAAGCAAATGGGGGCAAATAGGTACCCGAGGCACTTTCTACTTAACTAAATGTACCCTCCTATGTTTTGCAGGGGTACACCTGGTATTTCCAGATTTTGAAGAGAAAGAGAGGCAAGTTGCCCTAAATAAACTCCCCATCGTAAGAAAAATATATGATTACCTTTTTTGATATAGAAAGTGCTGAATCAGATAGCTTTTGGTTCACAGGCCCCCGTGGTTTCTCTCCTTTTGGTGCATTCTCACAGACCATTGAATGGGTAGGTGAGCAACTCAATTTCTCTTTATTATGTGAAATTGACTTGCTACCAGCACAGCTCTCACCCTCCGATTCACACCCGTCTTTCGAATCCTCTCTATTAGTATTCACATTACTATCCTTATTCGCATTTTTATTTTTGTCACAATTTTTCGTATCACCAGTTTCTCCATCTGACGCTTTTTTTTCATCTAGTGCTTCATTCTCTGACATCTTTACTACAACTGAATTATCTTTTGGCATGCCCAAATCTTCCCTTTGACCCGATACTGAAGACTCCCATCTAGGAACCATATTGTTATCTAATTTTCCTTCATTTTTCTCCGACTCAGAGCGATCACTCCCAATGCACTCAAAATCGGGCTCCTTCCTTTGTCCGTCTTGCATTTCTTTGGTTTCGGTATGAACCAAATCTGCTTCACCCTTTAATGATGAGTTATCTTCTACACTGGCATCATTTCTTTCTGGGCTATTTGGAGGTGAATCAGACAAAAGCCCGGCCATTCTCAAAACCTTTTCAATATCACTGTCATTCTTTTCAACATCACTATGATTAGCCTTTTCAACATCACCATCATGAGATTTTTCCATATCACCATCACCATCAACACATTCAGGTGTTTCAATATTTGGGATATTTTCTACTTTTTTGTCCAATGTGAATTTGTTGGCATGTTGTCGAAGGGACTGGGAAACAAGATTAAGATAGACTAGTTTACTATTAGACTGCTTGCAGATTTCTTTTTCTATGTTAACTGCATCAGCAACTGCCAGCTCAGTTTCTGCTGACCGACAGATTGAAGGTAGGTTTGCTCTTCGTAAAAAATGTTCAGTAATCCGATAAAGTTGAGCCTGAAAAAAGATTATTTTCGAGTAATTCAATAATAATGATTTTACTTCATATATTTATAACTAATTTAATTTTCATTCTTTTGTTTTGTTTAACTTCTGTCTAATAAATGCCATGCATTCCAGTACAGTGCTGGAAGAAAAAGATCATTAAAATCAGAAAAGTGTGCTATTTATTTTTCATTTGTTTAATTTTTACTGTCCTTTTTTGTTATTTCCTTCTTAGTGTCCGACATTTGATTTCTGTTAACAACAAAACTAACAGTAACATCCTTCAGAAAATAAGAATTACTTGTTCCAGGTTTTTTATTTTTACATAAATCGCACTAGTCAATATTAATGTCTGGGTTGGGTTTTATTCTTTACATACTTACTACAGAGAATAGGTTGACAAGGTAAAGTGATATATTGACCCTTTAAGATCCTAAAATATGAAATTAAGATACCTGCCTAACGGAGATGGGAACTTTGTTATGACGGTCAGCCCCCAGCACCGGTCTCATATCAAGGGGAAGTCTTGCCTACAGATAGAAATTGAAAAACCAAAATGTATTATAATGTCAAATGGTAAGAATTATTGCTAAGAAACAAAAACAGGAAAAAACAACTAACCAGTAAAGGATAATTTCCCTTTAACAATAATCCGTCTTCATCTCTCTCCTGGTTGGAGCCTGAGTTCAATGAGGCATTCTTTCTGGCTAGCACCTCAAGTGCCCATTTCCTTTTATCAGTCTTGATTTCACCAGATTGGTTTGTTATCTTCGCTTGGTTAGTTAACCCTTTTGCAACCGTAATTTTGTTTTCTTTCTTAATGGGAACAACACTTGATTTATCACCACTTTCTGGTTTGTTTTGGTTACTTTTTACAACTGAGGCATCACTAACATCAGACAAGGGCTTTATATCATCTTTTCTTGGCAAAACTGAGACATCGGCTAAATAAACCCTAGAAAGAATTGATTTTTCCTTCTCCTCGTTTTGTCCCTGACAAAGCTCGGACCATGTAGAACCTTTCTTAAGGAGATCAAGAATTGATTGCAAATTCTCGACTTTTTCCTGATTCACCTTTGAATTACACCGGAATCTCCAAAATTCAACCTCACAGTCCCTCTGCCAGGCTGGACGCCTCCTCCCGGTGGAAGTACTGTAGACCTTCTTCATTAAATTCTGACGCGCCTTTCCTGTCTGCGCAGTGGGCCGTTTTGCCCTCACAACAGATGGGCCTGTTTTGTTTGTGGCTATAACTGCACGAACTGCCTTAAGAAGATTATCATCATTTATGGAGTCCTTTAGGGTGTTTATCTCTGTTTGTAGATTATCAACTAAGTCTGATGGTTTCTTTTCTCCTTCCTGGTTTCGCATTATCTTTCTTGTTCTGACCCCCGAATTAACTTTTTCTTTGTTTAAGGTCCTTGGACTCTGCTCAGTAACTATACTCATGATATCTGGAGGGGCTAATTTGGCTTTCTTTGATACGGCCACTGGTTCCATCATAATTTCAGCATATCTTCTTTTAGTGGTTTGAGGTGGCAGTTCACTGAAAGAAATGATAAAAGATAAAATAATTACAAAGCAAATTTTTTTGTTCGGATTGCAGAATCAAGAACTTTGTTTAAGAGAACGGAAAATAATTCCAGTGAATATCATGAGTACAGGAGATTACTTGATCAATGTGTGTGATTGGACAGATGAGGCAGATGTGAACAGAAATGGAGAAACGCTTGTAGCTGTTTTTTTCTATTCTCCAAAGATTGAGAGATTCATGGAGGAAATTATATCAAAGCACTTTTTAATTTTGTGCATGCAATATAAGTTTATACTGTCTCAAACTCCTGTTCTCATGCAATATAAGTTATAAAGCAGACTCCAAACTGAAACTTTATCCGTACAAGGGGTATTGTGGAACTACACATGTTAACAACTAGAAATGATTTTCAAAAATTAATTTTAGCTTATGAAAATTCTGCAAGCATGAAACAAGCTAAGCTCAGAAGAAATTTACCAAAGATTACCAAAATACCTCTATACTGAGGATGTCTTCATATCTTAACTGAATATTAGTTTCAAACAAAAACTAGCAAGACTTGGGAGTAATTTACTTACATGGGATGCTGCGAGACATGACTTGAATTTTCTCCCACCAAATTATCAGCTTCAACTTCCTGCTTCTCCATACTATCAACCATATTAATGTCAGGCGAGGGCACCTTACCTATGGCTGCAATTATGATACAATGTGAAATTTATTATATGACTGCCAACAAAAGTTAACTCTCTCAGTAATTCATAACCTATACCATTGTGAAAATACCTGGTTTAGTCTCTAGCGCAACAGGTCCATCGCAGATTTCAATTTTGATTTCTTCATTCATTCCAGATTTCAAATTTGTTCCACTAAGCATTGATTCTTCAGAAACAGGCTCACATATAGGAGATAATACCAGTGGAAATTCCTGATCTTTTGAAATCATTTCTGACTCTTTCAAAAGCAAATCTGATTCTGATTCTTTGCCCCTCTCACAGTTGTCAGTGGATCCCTTATGAAATGAGACCACAACTGCAGTTTCACCGTCATCAATAGAAACTGATACATTCCCAGGAAATAACGAGGCTATATTGCCAGCTTCAGTATCAGAATTCTTTTTTGGACTATCTTTGAAAGTAAGAACTGGTTTTGCTTGACCAGTATCAGAAGCACACCTATTGAAGGAGAAGTTAACACAAAGACGCATATGGAGTGGAATAACATAATGTAGGACCTTTTTTTTTTTCTTTCCTTTTTGATAGCTGCAGTTAGCACCATACTTTTGGAATGATATGACAGAAAGTAAATGTTGATAAAATGTTGGTAACTTCACCCCGAACTTGTAACAACTATAGATAACAAGATCAGGGCAACTTAGTACACTTCTTGTTCACTTGTGTTTTGACTAGTGAGATATTATTAGAAAATGACACGAAAATGTAGCACACTAGCAGCAAGTTTGCAAAATTGGTGGTGATTCCTTCCAAGAGATTAAAGAGTTGGTTTTTTATTTGCAAAACACTACACAAAAATCCAACCAGAGAGGACAACTGTACAAGCATCTAAAATTCTAACATAACCAAGGAGAGACAATTAATATATGATCATATCTTGTAAAAAACAGTAGAGAAAACTCACAAATGCTAATAGATAATAAGATGCACATGAAAGTGTACACAACTACAGAAAAAGATTATTCATAGATAAACACTAACAGAAAGAATAAATTACCTTGGGCATATCCAGCCTCCTGAAAAACTACAATTTGGGTTGAAATCCACACATATTGCATGATACCTATATTCATAGAAAATCCACACATTATTCAGCATGCGTGATGCACACATTTGTAAACACACATCTCATCCACAAATGTAAAATAAGATATGCAATGTACACAAGTGTCTAATCGCAAACAACATTATCCATATAATTCTAATATTTTAAGGAGATAAAAACAGTACCAGTTTTCACAAGAATCACAAGCAACTGATGTATCACTGATCAAATCACCATATGTTGCTACACCGCTCTGGATTTTGCATCCATCTCCATCCAAACATTGAACATTCTATTATAGAAAGTTGAAATTAGCACAGCTAAAAATCTTTTGTTACTGATTAAAGTTGCACCAACTGGTAACAAAATCCTTCTAACCAGGTTTTCAGTGTGATGCCACATGTTGTATAGAAGAATTTGCAATAGACAAATGAACTAGAAATGATGTGTATAATGTTATTACTTCTTCATTGATATAGTTAGCCGGGAAGTAAAGTGTGTCAATTTCACCCTCCTTTAAGTACCAATCATCACCTTCTCTGAATGGAACAAAGGTTAAACATAAATTCAGCATTAAAATTAAACAAGAATTTGGTACAGTTGGTACAAATGTAAGGAAAGTTGAGGAATGATCATTCTCACATCGAAAGAGAAGATTCCTCTCCATCAATACAATCGCTCGTATCATCCACCTTGCAATTTAACATTATGAAATCATTTCAATTTCACAAAAGAAAATGAGAAATTTTATTTGAAATTGCTCCAAACCCAGAATTACAGGATGGAATGTTATAGAGTGGAAGTCATTTTTGCAAATAGGGCAGTGATTTGAAAAGGCTGCCCACTGCTCAATACATTCATAGCAAAACCTGTTTATTAGAAAGAAACTGCATTAGTGAATAAGCCACACATCATTAATCTGTAATATAATTTAGAAGAAAAATGAGCAAGCTCTATTTGCACGTTTGCAAATTTCAATGAATGTTTTACCACATTCGCAAATGCCACCAAGAATTTCACATATTTGAATTCAAAACCAGTTTCTTATATTATTTTCAAATAACAATTAAATGCTAAATTTGAGGTTAAATTTAAAAGAAGCAGACAAAATTCTCCTTGATTTCATAAGAACTCAACCTACTTACTCGTATATACATTCAATACCCTTTTAGCTTTGGAACCCATAATTAAAATTCATGTAGCATGACTGCAGTTCAGTTTTGGCTTCAAACGATGCTGGACTTGAGGCAAAATCATCAATTTTGATACTAAAAAGGTGGTGGGTAGTTGTTATTTTCATAACAGTAAGCCTAATGGTAGGGCTGTAACAGAGAATATACATGTATGGTTAGACACAGCAAATATTATACAAATTGAATCTATTTGTAAAAATATCAAGGTCTCCTTGAGAAAATCATATCCATCTGTAAAGTCCCCAATTCTTTTAAAATCCATGAGGTCAGTTGACCAGTTTGACTGTTTGAGGTTCAATTTTCCAACTGCTCATTTTATAGTTTGTTCTTTGTAACATAAACTATCGCTCAGCTGCGACAATTACATCAACATAGTTTTACACATACCAGTGTTGACAACAGTCCAGGACACCTCTCTCAGTTACAACACCAGTGCATATTACACAAACTTCACCACTAAAGGTAGCATCCTCCTTCACAAAAAAAAATAAACACATCAAAATTTATCAACGAAAATAATATGATAATGACACAGGATTAAGCAATTGTTCAATTCCTGTATCAAATAATCTTTATTAGAAAGACAGCAAGTGTGGAAGTAAATTGTGAGAAAGTAAGTACTAGATCATCCTCGGCACCAAAATCTTTTCCTTCCATAGTTTCTAAGTCAGCATTTTCTTCAAGATCCATGAGGAAACCTGCCAAAGATATAAAAAAAGCACACATTATATCAGGCTCCCGCTTTTATATTTACAGAATAAGGTTTACAGAGGCTAAAACTTCTAAATCAATGGAATATGCTAACTTCAAAGTCCAAATGCTGCTTAAGTTTATGCTTCTATATATTATTGGAATTAGGGCATAAAGGACCTTTTCGCAGGCTCAAACTTTTTCAAAAAATAGAATGAGGTTTAGAGAGGCTCCAACTCCTAAATCAACGGAATATGCAAACTACGAAGTCAAAATATTGCTCAAGCTTATGATTCTATATATAATAAGAATTCAGTCATAACTGAGTAGGATATGAGATAAAAATTATGAGACAGTAATACAAACAAGCTAACAAACTACTAAAAACTATAAGATGAACTAAGATGAATTTTCTTATTAGAAGAACATCTTTTCTTTCAAAAATCTCTTTCAGAATAGAATGGTATGCAACATGTTTTCAGAGAATTAAGAAATAAGATCCACTAAAAGAAACTTTTTTCACAAAAAGTCAAATAAGCAAAAGCAAATTACAAATGTCACAATGTTTTCAGGGCAATTATCAGTTTTTATTTGATTACATACTCTTCTAACAATGTGGCAAATTCCAAGCCGAACAGATTTCCTCGATAAGTAAATTGTAATAAGCAATTAAAGATATGGGACACTTTGACATGGATTATATTTGGTTACAGAATAGAGGGAGAGAAAAATATATCCAGCCAAGCAGATCGAGTAAAGAGAGGAACAACAAATGACATTTTTCTAGGGAGCAAGCTGCTAAATGACTTTCTCATTGATCAAATCACAGTTTCCTCAGTTACAAGGTTTGAACGAATTCAACTGCTCTTAAGATGAATGAGTTGAAAAAATTACCAGATTGACCAAATTACATTGAATAAAAAATGAGGTTCAAACAATCAGAAACCAATCATGTCTCTTATCTTGTCAAGGGAACATTTTAATGGACAGCAAAAAACATCTACTGAACAAAACTTAATTGTATCTACCCGAGAAACTCTCAACATTTTACCCTATCTGTCTATGCCTCTATCAACTTTTAAACTCATTTCCAACTTATCATGATTAAAAAAATACCAGCTTCACTTCCTCTAAATCCATCAGGACATACACCATGTACAGAAACAAATTGGTACATCTATAAACAAACACTTCAAGGTTGAAAGTTTCAGGCATTGATTGAGTATATGGAGATAGTTTTCTCGCTTTACTAAAATCCACTATATATAACTCTTGCTCTGTACAAAGTTCGAGATCGATCATCCAGACTAATATAAAACGATGCGATTATCAATAGGAAAAAGATGAAATTAACTGAAAATTGAAAAAAAAAAAAAAATAGATTCGGGAACGAGAGCATTACTGGCGAAAGAAAAAGTTGCAAGAGGTCAAAATTGAGAAATTGAAAGAAGGCAGTGGAAGAAGAGGCGGTGCGCGTACCTCCGGTAGTCAGATGGTGGTGATCACAGTTCTCACTCTGTCCGTCCGTTCGTCGGAAGTAAAGAGGGACGAGACGGGAAATTTTTCTTCACCTTCACCGGAAGGGAGTACACTGCCAAGGGGGACCCGCTTAATTGCCTCCTTCTCAGCCGCGGAACAGCTTGGGTCCGATGCCCATCGGACTCAAATTTGGGTCCGATGGGTTTTCGACCGTCCGATCCACTTTAAGATTCGCGCGCACTAATTTTAAAGCATACGCGAAAGTTGCGGGCGCGAATTTTATAGCAGATCGGACGGTCACAGAACCCATCGAACTCACTTTGAGTCCGATGGGCATCAAACCCATCCACCTCTCTTTACGCCGAGGTTAGAAAGGGAATTCCGGGCTCAATTACTTAACGAAGCCCAATAAAGTTACAATTGCAGCTTATAGAACTTCCTATGTGGGCCCAAATGTGCTGCTTTTGAGGCCTTGAGAAAGCACTTCCTATGTGTGGATTTTATTTCATTTTCCATCAAATGGTTGGAAATGAAAAATAGGGTTCTTTATTTTCAAAGCGTGAATAACATGGAACAAAACCGATTAATGAATTTATATTCTTATTTCCTACTTCCTAATAAGTTGAGTTTGTTTGGATAAGATTTGCAGTCTCAAAATTACAAAAATTGAACAGTATTATGAATAAAATATTTATGTGGATGTTCATCTATTTGCAACTCTTTCATTTTGTTACTCTCAACATTAATCACCTCAATTCATTCTCACTACTATTCGAATTTATTTCCCCATTTATTATTGGATTAATTTAGATGGCTTTTCATTTACAATTTGTAACATATAAATAGAGGCTTTGTAATATTGTATTGTACATATGTAAGACACATGAGAAATATATTAATAAGAGATTGTCATATTTTATATGTTCTTTCTATCTTGCTTCTTTTCTTTATATTTTATTTTATAACACATTATCAGCATGAAACCTCTACTAGTTGAAGATTAAAGGTAATTTCTTAATATGTTAATTATGTTACTTTTTATATTATATTATGATAATATTTTATTTTATATTATGTTATCTTTCTATTCTAATTAATGAAATGGCCCGAAGCTATCTGGGTGTATATTATGTTAATTAAATGGTCCGAAGCCATCTGAATATAAATTATGTTAATGAAATGACCGGAAGCCATATGAATAACGTAATGGTCCGAAGCCATCTGTTAATAATAAATTCTCGGTTTTATCAATTGGTCCAAAATCATTTTAGTAATTTTATCAACTGGCCCGAAGCTCAATTATAAAATTAAATTATTGTATTTATTTTTATAAAGAATAAAAGTTTAACTACTTATTTATTCTTTATATTGTTTATTGTTGAAGTGGTCTTTATTATTATTATTTGTGTTTCAATAAAGCATGAATATTTTTTTTGTTAACAATGACATCAATAATTTACTAATATAATATTATAAATATTGCAAAGTTTAAACATAGAGCTAAAGTTCTATTTGAGTATAGATTCTTTATAATAATAATAATAATAAAAATAAAAAATTAAAGAAGAGCTCTAAGGAGGGATGCATTTGTATAATTTATTTTGTTCTAATTGTGGGAAAATAAAAAGGATGACCTGCATAAGCAAGCATGGATGACACATTTATGGGTTCTCTCGTAACGTTTTCATTATATCTCCAATCAATAAAGGATTAATGATGAATTTTGCGTTGCATTAGTACACCTCTATTAAAGAGTGACCATTAATCTAAAAATGCAAAAAAAAAAAAAAAATTTGAAAAATATTTTATGCAACATTTTAAATAAACGGAATTTGACCATTGATCATTTAAGTAGTACATTAGCTTCATTAAGTGCTTGCCACTGTAATTCTTTTAAGGATATCCAATGGTAAGAAAAATGCCCTATCAAAATATAAAATTTAAATAATATTATTTTATATATCATCTTCGAAGATAATTTTTTTTTCTTATTTAGTAATACAAGAAGCAAATGTTTAATACTATTTTGGGTAGTACAAAATTGATTGAACGCTCTGGAAGAGCAACTTTCTTGTTATATGGAGGAACACAAATTTATATTGATGATATATTATATTTTTCTAAGTCTTAAAGAAATTTGTTAAGTTTTAAGGATATCCGCCGAAATGGGTATCATGTTGAGACAACTAGTGAATAAAATATCGAATATATTTATATTACTAGTATAATCTCAGATAAAAATGCATATTGAAAAAATTGCTTATATTTTTTCTCTGATTTGTACTACATATATATTAGTACAGTTGAAGCACATGTTATTGTAAACCAGAAGTTTACATATAAGAATATGTTTATAGTTTGGCATAACCGGTTGGACCATTCCGGATCAATAATGATGCGGAAAATATTAGAAAATTAATGTGGACATTCATTAAAGAGCCAGAAGATTATTTAATCTAATGAATATTTATGTGTTGCTTTCATTTCTATAACGTATACAAACTTACAAAGTAATATTTGTGGACCAATATATCCACCATGTGAACCGTTTATATATTTTATGATTTTAAATTAATGCATCAATAATATGGTCACATGTATGTTTATTATCAACTCGCAATCTGATGTTTGCGAGATTACTTACTCAATTGATTTGATTAATATCATAATTTTATGATTATTCAAATAAAAAAATACGTTTAGACAATGATGGTGAATTTATTTCTCAGATAATGCATGTCCATTGGAATTAATGTTGAACATCATGTAGCTTATGTTCATACACAAAATGAAAAACATATTATTTTACATGCAACAACAGTAATTCGCATTAGGCCAACTAGCTATAATAAAACCTCTCCATTATAATTGGTTTTGGTCACATACCTAATATTTCCCATATAATATTTTTTTTGATGTGCGGTATAAGTTCCGATTGCTCCACCACAATGCACTAAAATGGAAACTCAAAGAAGGTTGGAAATTTATGTTGGATTTGAATCTCCGTATATAATAGAGTATCTAGAATCATTGACGTGAGATTTATTCATCGGTTAGTTTTTTCAATTGTGATTTTGATGAATCAAAATTCCCAACCTTAGGAAGAGGAAACAATCAGCTGGAAAAAAAAATATTAGTTGGAATGAATTATCATTGTCTCATTTTGATCCTCGTACTAAAGAATGCAAATTAAATATTCAAAAGATAATTCATTTGCAAATATTAGCTAATCAATTGCCAGACGCATTTACAGACTTAAAGAAAGTGACCAAATTGCATGTACCAGCTGCTAATGCTCCAATTAAAGTCTATGTCCTTGTTGGACAGACTAGTGAAATTTTAACACGCATGAAACATGAAAAGCCAATTGGTTCCAAAGATAAAAATTCTCAAAAAAGAAAAGGAGCAAAGAATGAAAATGGTCAAGTCGAGGATATGATAATTTCAGATAAAACTCCAGAAGAGAATCAAATAAGTAATATTGGAGTTCCAGCAGAAACTCAGGTATCTGAAATTCATAAAATGAAAAGATCTCAATAAATTATATTGAATGGAATAAGATGGAACCGAAATGAATAGAGGCTTTGTAATATTGCATTGTACATATGTAAGACACATAAAAAAATATATGAATAAAGAGATTGCCATCATCTTTTATACGTTCTTCATATCCTGTTTGTTTCTTTATATTTATTTTATAATAAACAGACAAAAATCCAAAATTTTAAATCTACTCAAGTTATGAAGGAAATGAATTAGGGCCGATTGACGAATAGTTAACTTGACTATTTTCAAATTAATTCAAAATAATTTGCAAAAGGAATAGAAAAGGTTTTGTCGTTTTAGATATGTAATTGACTTTATAAATTGGTTGTATATTACTTCATACAATTTAAGGGATTTTTTTTAAAAAACATAATTAAAAAAATATTTTTACCAAACCAACGTGATTACTTTTTTTTTTTTACAAAAACCATAAGAACCGAATTGCCAATTCGGTCCGCTTGGTTTTTTTTTTCGGAATTTCACAAATTTTCAGAAAGGCAGTCACAGAAAATCCGAAAAAGACTCCGGACCGAATTGGCAATTCGGTCCCAACTTTTTTTTTTTTTTTTTAGGGTTTGCTTAATAAATAGCATTATTGTAAATTTAGTTAAAAAAACATTTACATTAACAAAGATGTGTAATTCTTACTCGCTAGGTTGTGCCAAAAAAATTGAAAATGAAATAGAGTAAATCAAATTTCATCTAATATCCTCTATGGGAGATAAAAAAAAAGTGATCCGGCTAAAATTTTATCTAGTTTATTCGTTTTAAAATTTCAATTGACCACATTATTATTTCATTAAAGAATCTAATTTATCAAATTATTATTTTAATTGACCAAATTAACATGTGATGTGATAAAATTCTTATAATTGTTAAAAATAGGAATAGGAAATTTTAAAACGAATAAACTAGATAGAATGTCTATGTTAAAAAAATATGTAAATTAAAAATATTTTATAAAATAAGTTAATACTATGTATTTTAATAATTTTTAAAATGATCTATATGTTGGAAAGATTCCACGTATAAGCTAATATTATGTTTTTTTTTATTTAAGCAAATAAAATTTTACGCTACAATTTTTAATTCTAATCAGTTATACACAAAAAAAGGTAAAAATAATTCAAAACATGAATGAAATTATAGTTTTTAATTTTAATTGTCTTTCGGTTTTAAATTCAATTTGACCTACATCCGATATGATATATGATACACAAGTGAGAAATTCAACCAAACAAAAAAAAAAGAAGAAGTGGGGATCGAATTGCCAATTCGGTCCGGACTAAAAAAACTCTGGACTGAACTGGCAATTCGGTCCCTAGGCATTACACAAACGCAACACAGTTTTCTGTGAAAATTTGTGAAATCAACATGGACCAAATTGCCAATTCGGTCCAAAAAAAGAAAATCAAGCGGACCGAATTGACAATTCGGTTCTTATAGTTTTTGTAAAAAAAAAAGATAATCACGTTGGTTTGGTAAAAATATTTTTTTTAATTATGTTTAAAAAAAAAAATCCCAATTTAAGTATCAATTAATTCAATAGAAAATGGTTAATATTATATTGTTGCAAATTTTTTTTCTTTGATTGAATGATAAAACTTGTATCAAATCATCCTTTATATCCATGATAGACCAAATATTTAAAAAAATATCAAATTAATTGATAATAAATTAATCACTTTCGGCCATTTAAAAAAAAAATAGACCAATCTTAGAAACATACAAACGTCCTGAAAATTGATCGACTAATTCGCATTGTGATCCTGTGCAGGGCAGCACATTTTAGCTTAGAATCTGATCCGTTCGATGTTTATAAAATTCCGTGCAAATCAAATCTACCGGTCCTCGTCTCCTTTCGCCGCCTAAACCATTCAACCAAGTACATTGTACATTGTACATTGAAGAAGCCTCCATGGAAGTGCGATAACAAGGAAAAGAAAAGGACTACCCAGAATCTTCCCGTAATATCCGCGCCTTTATGCTATTTGCTACCCCTGAAACGCCAAACAACATGTCAAATTACGAAAAGAGCCACCATCTACCCTCCCCGTTACCATCTCGTCTGGTTAATTTCTCTCATACTCGGGGGCAAATAACAGTCGATTTCTTAATTATTAGCACCCAATAGATAAAGGGCAGCATATTCAGTTCTTCACCACCTTCCAGTTGGGGTCTCTTCTCCGCTCTTCAGTGGCGATGCGGAGCAGCCATGGAAATTGTAAGCTTGAAGCCCTGTTTTAGGGTTTCCTCCTCTCTCCTCCCGCGAAGATCTAACGCTAACCCTAATTCAAGAAAATTCAGTTCCGTCTCAACCAGACCTTACTCACCCGCCTTTTCCAAGTGTAGGTCATTTCCTCTGAAAAACCCCCGATTCGAAACATTACAAAAACAATCCAATGCGATTCCTCATTTCTTCTTCATCTTTTCCTTACTCCAATCTCTCCCAAGGCTTCAATCTTTCCTCCATGGCGGTTTCTCTGACCCCACCAGTAGGCCTCAGTTCAAGTGCCAAGCTGGCATTAGTACTATCCTCATGAGCACAACTGCAGCCGCTATCTCCAAGTCGCGTGTGAGCCCGTTTCTATGCACATTGGCTGCCAATCCGACCTTTGTTTCCGGATTAGTCGCCTGGTTTCTGGCACAGACTATGAAGGTTTTTCTGAATTTTTTCGTGGAGAGAAAGTGGGATTGGGGAATTTTGTTTAGTTCTGGTGGGATGCCTTCTTCGCACTCTTCTCTTTGTACGGCTCTGACAGCTTCTGTGGCGTTGTGCCATGGGATTAGCGACTCGCTGTTTCCTGTTTGTTTGGGGTTTAGTTTGATTGTGATGTATGATGCCATTGGTGTCAGAAGGCATGCCGGGATGCAAGCCGAGGTAAAATATTCTATCTGGCTTTTAAATTTCCAGTAAATTAGTGTTGAATTAATATGATCAACAGGGAGATTATCATTATGTACCTCAAATTTTCTTTCTGGAGCATTTTGTCAAACACAATGGTGGTGCACATTATGACTGATCTAGCTTTTGCAGATATCTGTAACAACAGTCACAAATTGGCTTAAACCATCCGATATCCACATCAAATATGTTTAATTTAAGAATTGTTTGTTAGTATTGGGATGGTTACAGACTAGTACTAGGATAACAACAGTACAGTACCAATTTTGGTAAGATAAGCTATGAAGAAACTGTTAAACAAATACAACAGAAATGAAGAGCTCAGAGTCTCAGATTGGTCTACCCAAAAGCAAACTAAGATTGTGCCAAAATCGAAATAAAGTAATATATAGATAAAATAAGGGACAATTTGACTATTGAAAGTTGCAAAAAAGGTTAAATATTAGGTGGGGAACAAAGTTGTGGTGAGTATCAAATCCTTATATTTGCTATAATTTTGTGTATATTTTAATTTTTTTTTTTTTATATTTATCTTGTTTTCCTTTTGTGAAATTTAGGTGCTCAATAAGATCATTGAGGACCTATTTCAGGGGCATCCAATAAGCGAAAGAAAATTGAAGGAGCTCTTAGGTCACACTCCTTCTCAGGTTTTCGCAGGGGCAGTTTTGGGAATTTTAGTGGCGTGGTTTTGTTGCCAAGGCTGTATTGTTCCCATTTAGTTTTAATTTCTAATACAATTATTGGGTAATATCTCTGAAAGGGGAAGTACAAACATGTTGATAAATCTTTCAGGGTGTAACAAAAACACAAATAGTTTTGCTGTTCCTTTTGACTTTTAACTACTAGACTAGAGAATGTGGTGATCTTATTTTTCTTTCTTCATTTTTAATCTCTAGATGGTTCTAGCCTTGTTGGCCTAATTAATTATAGGCATAGGTTGTAAGTAAAGTCACAAAGCTAATATTACTCTGGAAAAATCTTATTAATGTAACACAAGTGATGGTTAAAGAGGACTACTTTTAATGTGATTTAATTTGTTCGGCTCAAAATTTGTTTTCCTCGTGTGTTTATTGTGCTCATCTCGCTTGCCATACTACTGATGGAATTGCGTGTGATAAGAAGAAATGGATAGAACAATGATGAATTTCATATGGCATAGAATGATGCAATTCTGGGTTAAAGTCCAATTTTATAACCTGTTCAGATCTTCATCGGAAAAAACCGCTGAATAAATTGTTGGATTATTAATAATCATCTTCATACTATTTCTCCTATTTTTTATTTTTTTAGTCCCGTAGGCAATAATATTTCTCCTATTGGTATTTACCTCTCTGCAAAAAGGTTTTTTTTTTTTTCTTTTCTTTTTTTTCTTCAACCAGTGAGGCAAAGGCTTTTGATTATATCTGTTGGAACTATTTACTTCAAAAAAATGAGGCAAAGAGTTTCTTTTTAGGGTATTATTTACTTCAAGTCTTCTAATGAAAGATATAATTAATACTTGCTTCACGTGTGTTTTGAAGACTGAAGTATTATCTTTCATTATGTTATATATATACACGTAAATTTTTATTTTTAGTTGATAATACTATTTTTTTTCATATATACTTGAAGTCTTCTAGTGAAAGAAAATACTTGCTTCAAAATTATTTAAATTTTTATTAGCAATATACAATTCTGTAAATAGTAAATACTTTAGTTTGTTTGTAACCTTTAAATTAGCATGCAATGATTTCATTATTCTTTTTTAAATAGAGTAAAGATGTAGTCCCCCCATTCCAGTCCCCTAAACGTCCCCCCCATTATAACTAACTTTTTCAATCATTGAACTACCTTGAAAACCGTGTAAAACGTGTAAAAGTTGAGTCCAGTTTTTTTCTTTAAATACTTATCATAAGTATGAATACTTCATATCTTAGGTGTTCATACTTTCCATTATAACTGAATACTTTCCATATTTGAGTCCAGTTTTTGGATTTAAATACTTGATATCTTAAGTATGAATACTTGATGAATTATATATAAATATTTGATATGTTAGGTATGAATACTTTCCATATTTTAATATTTGATACCTTGAAAAACGTGTAAAAGTATGTCATCATGTATCTCATTTGAAAGAGAAAAAAAAAATAGAAAACATTCGTGTTTTTAGATTTGCAAAATTCCTCATAGATCGTCCCAAAAATTGGTTAGAATGAATGGAGAAAAAAAAACTGCCTTGAAAAACGTGTAAAAGATGAGTTGTATTGTGTCCAGTTTTTAGAGTATGAACTTGATATCTTAGGTATGAATACTTGATGAATTAGATATGCATACTTCATATCTTAGGTATTCATACTTTCCATTTTGTATGTGAATTAATTTAATCAATGAATGGGGGACTGGTGGTGTGATCCACGTGACTTTTTGGTTGTGGTCCCCGAGGCAGTCTGACAATTTCCATCCCCGAAAAGTAATGGTCCCCAGTCCGTATGTGAATTAATACTTGATATGTTAGGTATGAATACTTGATGAATTAGATATGCATACTTCATATCTTAGGTATTCATACTTTCCATTTTGAGACTGAATTAATGTATGTTGAATGGGGGACTGACAGTTGTACTTTGACAGTTAGGGGGACGTTTAGGGGACTGAATGGGGGGGACTGTTAGTTGATCCATTTTAAATAATTGACACTATTTTGAACAACTGAAGAAATAATTTGTCAAAATAATAAGCACTGCTTTAAAAATACAGGTGTTAGTTACAAACTCGAGCTAGAGATGAGGTTATTTTAATTAGGTCCTGGTTGAGTCATGTTTGGATCTGTGGGGTTCAGGTCATCTAGGTTGGCAGGTTGGTCGAGTTGGTGAGTCAAGAGTTTTGGATCGTCTCGCATGTCATATCATTCTAATTCGGGTTAGGTTGATCAATTGGAGTAACTACAGGCCTACATCCCAACATATCTATTTCTGTGAACAAGTCTAGCACATACAACCATCTCAATACTGCTATGTCTAGTATGCATTACATTTACCTAGTTTCTTGGTTTCCTTGTAGAACTAATTTTATTGACATAACGATATTATTATGTCAGTAATTTCATCTGGGTCGACTCCGTAGCTTGATTTTCATTAATGTCAATTACTTTACAAACTGCCTCATCCAAAAAATTTCATTTTCTTAATTACTCGTAAACCGTGAGTAATTATTTTCTTAATTTTGTCAAAGATCGAGTTTGCGGTTCCTTTCTCTTTATTGCAGGTTTTATAAACATTGACTGTGGACGTGGTGCAAATTATAGCTTTTACGATAGCAATTCTGAGTTATCTTTCGTGTCTGATGATCAATTCATCGACAACGGAGTGAGCCAAAGAATTTTCTAAAATCACTATAGCTCTATTTATCCTACGGACGCCACCTCAGCCTCTAGGTAACCATTCATAATGATTTGGCCCAACTCTTTAACAGGATGAATAGCGTGGCCTCCAGTTCGAACGCTGCTGTATTCTCCATTTCTGAATTATGTGGCCCACTCGTCAGCTATTGTGTCGCTCAAACGGTGACGGACTCACGGGTATTTTAATAAAAACGGGGCCAAGAATATCAAACAGTCAGGCAGGAATTCCAATTACCTAAGGTAACAGAATATATTTGTTTGAATCTGGACCGTAAATAAGAATCCCCACGACTATTATAGAGGCCAGATTGCTCAAATTCAGATCGGACAACCATAATCTAAACAGAAATATTCTGTTACCTCAGAGAAATGCATTCGCGTGTGAGCGCGTACCTGACCGAGCCGCCCGCCTGTTTCTTCTTCTTCGCGACGTCCTCCCGGGTCAAAGACAACCCGTTTCGCCCCAATTCCACGCCAGTCTTGATTCAACATTCAATATAAAAGTTTGAAGTGTGATGGGCCGTGTTTTGGGCCGAGTAAGTCGAATAAAGAAGAAAACATTGGGCTTCAGTAAATAACATCAAACAAGGAACTAACCATCCGTCGTCAACCTAACTCACACGGATAAGCACACGAGTGTCTCATATGGTTTTATATTAATTCAAAAGTATTTTGTAAAAAGAAATATACTTATATAATATAAATAGTTTTAAAAATTAGTTGGATAAATTTATCTTCAATCATAAAACATAATAATGATATGTTAGTATTTGAAATTGCACAAACATATTACCTCTTCCGATTTTTGAATAATAACTTAATAAGTATTACTATATGTATATCTCATAATGAGAATTCAAATGCCTTTATTTTTGTTCTCTATTTTTAGAACAACAATAACTTAAATTTAAAACTTAATTGTTAAAATAGAATCATTAGATATATATGCTTTTATCTATGCACACGTAAAATATCACGACATTTCGATTTTGTTTTGATTAATATCAAGAGTTTGCAAAAATACACCGATGTGGACAAATTTTGAATGTTGATTTTTCAACTTATTGATTCATATAAAAACCAAAATCGAAAAATTATCATCTTTCATGTCCTTGTAGAGAAAATAATATAGATCACATCTAATGTTTTTATTTTGACATATGAATTGTAGAATTTTTACTATTAGAAAATTAAAAAGTGGAGACATGACGAACGTAAAAAAAATAGAGGCATTTCAACTCTCCTCATCTTTTATAGTATTTAGAAATAATTTTTTTATGAAAAATTTATTCAACTTGAGAATAAATTTCTTTTAATTATTTTTTTGTATATGCAAAGTACAAAACAACAAACAAAGAATTATGTAGAGTAGAAGTTTTAATTTGTTATAAAGTAAACACGGACCTACGTACCGTAGTTGTTTCGTAAAATTATATCTCATTCAAATTTTTTGCCAAGAAGTATTCATGGATAGACGTAGGGGGGTAGAACCAAGAAGTGGTTTAATAATTTGATATTGGAGTGTGAATTTAAAAGGTCAAACTGGTAACAACAGGATCGTTGACTATTTTGTTTATTGAGTCAAGTCAAGGACTAACATGCAAGAACATGATGCATGTCCTTGCGACCTGGTGAGATGCTAATTAACAAAGTGACGCTCTTTAATTTATTTGCAAGTGGAGATTACTTGCGACTAATTAGCAGTTGCGCTAGCTATAAAAAACAGTCCTTCTTGCTCAGCTTTTCCAGACGACAAAGAACAGCAATTGTCCTTGTCAGAAATGGTGCGGAGTTGCTCACTTCTTCTGGTACTAGCTGTGCTTATAATTGGGGTCCATAGCCAGCTTGATTCTCTAGGTAAGACTATTACTTTTGCCTAGTTAGTCTCTCTCAGTATTTTCTCTGTTTTGTTTTTCATGTAATTTTGATATTAGTATAAAACGACTATAGAAGCACACAAAAACAAAACAAAAAAGAAAACAAATGAATGTTGTTGTGAGAACTTAATAATGGTTAACCCGAAGCTTTATCGACTCAAGAAAGTGCCTCGCTACAAAGCGCTGCTTCAGTTTAAAAATCCATTTTTACTAAATGGTTCACAGGTTTTGTAAAAACCAGTCAATAAATCCGGTTTTTATCGGTTTAAATGCATATCCAATTTTGTTATTGTACCAACTCGGAATGATCTTCTGGTCCGGTTTTTTTCTGGCCGGACCACCCAGTCTTGTCCGGGTTTAATAACAGTGTCAAGAACTGGTTTTATTGACTTAACGATATTATGTCTGTAATTTCATCTGGGTCTCAGTTGCTTTATTCTCGTCATCCAGAAATTTCCATTTTTTTTACTCGTAAACTACGAGTAACTTGATTTGGTTAGTCTCGATAAAATGAAATAATTCTGAAAACGCAAAAGAGAATTTAATTAATACTGATTACTTTTTTTTTGGGGAATTATTATTTACAGAAGCCAAATGGCTATAAATCATAGAATATATCAAAGATCTTAATTTGGGGTCACAATTTAATTTATCTCTATAGGCATAATCTCTTAATTGCTCTCCCCCACCCTGTTGGCTAAACTCAATGGTGGACAGAATTTTTAAGATTTAGTTTTTGTACGAAATCGTCGAAAATCGTGCCCACCATTGAGTTTAACCAATCTTTGCTTGACACACACATGTAGTTGTGAAAACGAAGCGAATACGGAGCAAATAGTGGTAAAACCATATCCATATCCTTTTTAGTTTTCCGGATACGGATACGGATACAGATAGATACGGATCGGCTAGGATATTTATTAAAATAATATTAAAAAATACCAAAGTTCATAATATTTATCTAATTTTAATGGTGAATAACAATATTTTTTCATAATATATATTAAAATATATAATTATATCTACTATTGGGATACGGATAATTGAAATGTAAAACCATATCAGTATCCATATCTACACGGATATTCGGATATCGGATATCCACCTCTAATTTTTCGAATACGGATCGGATATTATCCATACCGTTTTCACCCCTACACACATGGCATCCATCTTTTATCTCTTTAATGTAAATCTTTTTATTCAATTAATTTATTATGGATGGATTAAAAAAATAACTTTCCAAACTGAGTATTTTTTTTTTCCTGTTCTTCCGTCACTTCACCTTCTATTTCAGAACATTTTTTTTTTTTTTGATAAAAAAAAAGATCTAATGAATATGGTTCGGTGAGTCTTAATTGAAAAATTGCAATGCACATGCATTAACATTCTCTTTCTTTTCGAGAGGAGCGTGCATTGACATTCTAATTAGTTAATAAATAATGAAACAAAATATCCCCAATTGTAATCCATAAATGCCATTTATAATTTGATATACTTGGCTAAACTAAAATGATATTCAATTTGGTTAATTTAAGACGTAACCAGAAAAGGTTGAAAAACTGAAACAAAATAGATTTTAAGATGGATTCCAATGCACTATAGTCCGTATAACAAACTGTGTCGTATCAAATGTCATTTTCTGCTGTACAGGAAAATAAAAATAAATGCTAAAGGTGAAGCATTATACAAATAAAAATAATCATTGTTGGCTTAAAGGTGAAGCACAAAGATTCTGATAGGCAATCCCTCTTAGTAAAACCATAACCTGAGCTGTTGCCACTTGGAATACTAAAATTCTGTTTCATATGGGTTCAATGCAAATGGACAGATATTTTTTCAATAATAGGCTTAGAAAAAATATGTCGAATAATGCTACTATTTTATTCAGAATGTATACATGATGTATGACTTGTTGTTCAATAATATATGCCAAGCATGCATGCTTCAGTTGAGTAATTGATGAGTTACCTTCTTTTCATTTTAATTTGTTAAAAAGAGCTTGTGGATCCTTTCTCTTTACAGGTTTTATAAACATTGACTGTGGACATGCTTCAAATTCTAGCTTCTATGACAGGAATACTGAGTTGACTTACGTGTCTGATGATCAATTCATCGACACGGGAGTTAACCATCTGATTGCTCCCCAGTATGCCAAAGACTTCTTAGAGCAATATGTGACTCTTAGAAGCTTTCCCAATGGGACCCGAAATTGCTACACATTAAGATCCTTAACAATAGGATCAAAGTACCTTGTTAGAGGGATATTCAAGTACGGAAACTATGATAACCTAAATAAGCCGCCGACATTTGATGTTCATTTGGGGGTCAACTATTGGACCACAGTTAAACTAACCCCTGAAGTTGATGCATTCTTCATTGAGATCATCGCCACAGCCACTTTTGACTACCTACAAGTTTGCCTCATTAATAAAGATCTCGGCACCCCTTTTATCACTTTGCTAGAATTGAGGCCACTGAAGATGAGCATTTATAAAGCTGCAAATTCCACACAGTCATTGGTTTTCTTCGATAGGCTGAATGTAGGAGCAAGCAATTTACTCAGGTGAACATGCTAAATTAAATAAGAAAAAGGATAAACATGCTATTAACCATTTATTCGTGGTTAGATACTGTTTGTTGCCGGTATGGTTCTTAATTTTTAAGTTAATGTCACAAGTTAGAGAACTATGATATAATCTTAATATGTTTGGCTAATTGGAGATGATAACGGTACCAAACTTCTTTGATTTAATTGGCTTGATTTCGTTCTCTAGGTCAAAACTAAAAACAAAATGCAAATCTACCATATATAAAAATGGAATATTGTTTAATAGATTAAAAAGGAGAAGGCCTGGTAATTAAGATATGCTTCAGTACTCAACCAGTAGTATATACGTTCATTACTCTCTTCTTCCACTGCTTTGTAAAAAATAAAATAGGTACCCTGCTGATCCATATGACCGGATTTGGTGGCCCTACATGCAGCAGACATGGACAAATGTCTCAACCAGCTCCAATGTGGACCCAGACACAGACTTCGCGACCCCCTCTCTCGTCATGCAAACTGCCGCCACCACTTCAAGCACCAAACAATCCCTTGATTACACATGGAAAAGTGCCAATGAATCCACCAATTTTTTTATAATTCTCCACATTGCGGAGATCCAGGATATATCATCCACTGCTGTTAGAGAGTTCGATATATATGCTAATGGAGTTCAATTATTCGACAACTCTACTGTACTGAAAAAACTAGATTCATGGTGGGCATCATACAACATAAATGATCTGAATGAATATAATGTGTCGGTTAAGGCTACTTCAAGCTCAACTCTCCCGCCTCTGTTGAATGCACTTGAGGTGTATGTCAAAACACCTGCCACTGGGATTACCACCAATAGTGAAGATGGTATGTTTTATCATAGTTATCTCATTCTATGTACTTCGTTGAATTATTAGTGCTATGATTTACTCTCTTAGTCCTATTAATGCGAGAACCCTGGTTTAGTTTTCAATAACAGGGGATGTGATGGAAACATGAGAACTTTTGCACTAGGAAGGCCTTTTTTGAGCTGAATAAATCATAGGTTTTCCTCAAGAAACCATACAGAAAACTTCCATCCCTCTTTCTTTTCTACAATTGAGCTCTCCTTCCATTAATCTCAAGAAAATTTTAATATTAATTTTTATTTCAAACATTTATCTGAAGGACATAATTAATTATTACATAGTAACTTTGCTTAATTCACATGCCCTAATGTATTTTATTGCAATTGAAGTTGCTGCCATGAATACAATTAAAGCAACCTACAAAGTGAAAAAAGACTGGAGCGGTTAAAATATGTTTAGAGACCAAATTTTATATTTTTTGAAATTTTTTTACTATTTTTTTAGATAGTTACAAAATCAGTAATTCTGAACCCTTCAAAAACAGTGATTTTGTAACTATATAAAAAAATAGTAAACAAATTCCAAAAAATATAAAATTTGGTCTCTAAATATATTTTAATATGGAGATCAAGTTGAGCGGTTCGGATCGACTGTTTGAACTTTGAAAACGAAGATAGAGATGTGGGGTATGGTTAGGGCACAAAACCAATGGTGCATTTTAACCCTAATTGATTAATAAATGATGTCAAATGTTTTGATTGCTTGTTAAGTTCTCATAACTTTTCATTAATTTGAATGTAATCCATTTGTGTAAGTGATGCCATAATGTATATAAATTTAATCGCAGTTACTGCCATTAATGCAATTAAGACCAACTATAAAGTAAACAAAGGATGGAGTGGTGATCCTTGTGGTCCTACGGAACTTTCGTGGACTGGTGTCACCTGCACCGCTGATTCCACCAACATTCCAAGAATCACAGCCCTGTGAGTATATATTTTACAACATAAATTTTCATTTTCAAATAAGAACAAGCTATTAACTTTGTGATTTTTTTTTTTCCTTTTTCTGTCAGAAACCTGTCATCCAGTGGTTTGACAGGTGCAATAATAACTAGTTTCGGAAATCTAAGCTCTCTCAAGTCATTGTAAGTTCCTTTTTAAGTTAAAATTTAGTTCTTAGTTGAGATTAGTGTCTTGGGAAAACACAACTGGAATCAATACTTTGTAACATCTTCAATTTGTGTTGTGCAAATTAAATATCTACTAGTTGGTGTTCTTTCCTACATTGGTATATTTCAAAACTTTCTTCGGATATTAATTTTTTTCTATTGCCTGTTTTTTTGTTTCTCATTCTTTCTTCTCCTTTTTTTCAGGGACTTGTCTAAAAACGACTTGTCAGGGGATCTCCCTGCTTTCCTTGAACAACTATCAGCTCTTACATATCTGTAGGTTTTCGCATTAACCTATATTTGTTCAAACAAAAAAAATCATCATTCATTAGGTAATTATTTTATGAAATTTTCAGGGACATAACTGGAAACAGCAAGATTTCTACCACCCTTCCTCCTGGTCTCCAAAAAAAACAACAAGATGGGACTCTAACATATAAGTATGTATTGTTGTTTTTTGAGTTGTTTAATTAATTTGTCGTCTATTTTTTAAGCTATAGTGTAATAGAAAAGTGAAAATGATTTGAAGAAAAGTAAACAAAAAATTAACTGTGTTGCCCCAAATTCTGAGCACCGCATGAAACCAACACTTGAACATTTCATCGAACAATTTTTGTGCAAATGATAAAATATCCACCGAAATAACAATCAGTACCCTTCTACCTAATTGAGGAAAGATCAACTAGCATATTCCAGTACGTCCAGTACTAAGTACCATGACTTGGAAAATCGGCCTATTCCGAGTTGATTCGGCTGAGTCAGAATGGTATCAGTCAGGTTTTCCACCAAAAATCGGTTAAACCGAGTTGACTCAGCCGAATTAGCCGACTTTTGGTCCGAGATTCCGAGTTAGTCTGATTCTTGAGCTGATTCTTTCCGAGCTTTGGTGGAATTTTGCGTATTTCATTTTTCCCGAATCTACAATGATCTATTTCCTAAATAGAATGAAAGAGATAACAAGAAAGGTCTAAGAGTGAGACCTACATTACAATTCTAAGAAAATGGACCGGCCAAACTTTTTTGGGCCTTTCATTATTTAATACTTATTTTTCATTTACATTTTTATCTAAGATTTATTATCAACGAAATATTTTATATTATTTTCTTATCATCACTTACATCTATTTCAATAATTCTAAGATCTAATTTATGCTCTATATTTTGTTTTTTTATAATATCATCCATAAAATAATTGATGTTTTCATTAATCTTGTCTTGACATAAAATTTTGACAAATTATTTTTTTAACAAAAAATGTCCTATTTTTTATACAAAATAAGTTTCTACCAAAAAAATCCGAGTTTCCCATCCGATTAGGCCGATTCCAACCGATTTACCCGATTCCGATTCTACAATCAAGGGGCCTATTCACCCGATTCTGAGCCGATTCCACCCGATTCTGAACCGATTCCGGCCGATTCCGAGCCAATTCCGGCCGATTCCGATTCCAATTCCAATTCTGAGAGCAGTACTACTAACAACAGCAAGTCTGGAATTGCGCACACAAGTCTGGAATTCCAATTCCAATTCCTCAACTTCCTTTCTCTTTTATCTCTTCCCCACGTTTGGATGTCCAACACAAGTCTGGAATTGCGCACACAAGTTTGATGACAGAGAAGAGGTTAAGATCCAAACAGAAATAAAGTAGAACTGCACAGGGCCTATTTCGTGGCTTAAAATAAAACATCCAAGTGAAAATAGCATCAGAAGAACTGACTGCATTCTGGTTGCATCAAAGGCTATAAAAAATTAACTTGCAAGATGGCTTAGAGTAAAATTCTCGCTTGGTTCCTCATTTGTAAAAAAACCAGCAGTTTTATTTAAGCTTTTAATTTACTAATTATGTTGGCCTTTTTTTTCAATTTCTTCTTGCTGTATAGGTCTGGAGATTCTAAAGAGCCGAGTAACAAAAAGAAAATCCCAGTAGTTATAATAGCAGTCGTGGTGGTGGTGATTGTGGTGCTTCTCATTGCAGTTGCCACTATACTAATCCTGTGCTTGAAAAGGCCCAGACGTAAGTCACGCCATTTCTTTTTCTTTTTTTTCCCTTTAAGAGATAAGAAATAACTGTTCTCCAATTGCCTGTTTCATATTATACAGTTTATTCATTGTGTTATTAAAGCCTATCATTGCATCCAATCATCAGAACAACAACCAAGAAAAATATATTGGACTGGGTTCAACACATAACCAGGAAAATTCAGGTGGTCCTAACTTGTACCAGTTTGGCTGTCTTTTTGGTGCTGGTTTTTAGTGGTACATGGAGTTCATTCCTCCATTTCTATTTGTTCATTCAGATGTTAAAAACGAAACATTAACTAAAAATTATGAACTAAATGCTGAGGTACATCATCATTAATTAAAAACAGAACACTCACATCTGCGCAGCTAAAATCAACCTTTATATTTGCTTTTTAAATTCAAGGCTGACAAGACATACCTTCAATCTTTTTATCTCACAGCGAACCAAATAAACATACCAAAACCATATGAAAGCTATGGATCCACCCCTCTGGCAAATCATTATGCAGGAAACTATGCAAATAGTCCTCAACCAAGCATTCCTCAAGCCAACAGTGTTGGCTCCAATTATTCAAGCCTATCTAAACCAAATGGAGCAGCAGAAGGAATGTTGAATCTTGAAAACCGTCAATTCACTTACAGTGATCTGATGAGAATTACAAATAACTTACAAAATAATATTGGCACTGGAGGATTCGGAAGTGTGTATGTGGGTACCCTGGAAAATGGAACTAAAGTTGCAGTGAAGATGCGCTCTCACTCATCTTCACAAGGAGTCAAAGAGTTCTTAGCTGAGGTAACCTTTTGATTTTACATTTCCATATCTTAGTCCTTACACAAAGTCTGTTCTTAATGATTGCACTGTTCGTTTTTTTTTTTTTAAATCCTAACTAGAAGGCCAAGGTAACTATTTTGGGTAAGATATATGTTTTTTTCCTTTGTTTCCAGGCTCAAAATTTGACAAGGGTTCATCACAAGTACTTGGTGTCACTAGTTGGCTACTGCATGGATGGAGATTGCATGGCGCTTGTGTACGAGTACATGCAAGAAGGAACTCTACAAGATAAACTCAGAGGTCATTACTACACTTTACCCAATCATTGTCTTTAACCATGATCGAGGTTATTCAAATATTTGTGCTGTGATAATATAGTTAAACGTTTTATTTTGTCGGACTGCAGGTAATGGAAGGTCATTGACTTGGAAACAACGGCTTCGAATTGCATACGAATCTGCGCTAGGTATAACAACCTTTTAAAACTGAATTCTGAGGCATATATCATTTTGCTCAATAATGTGGATAATTACTTATTTCTAGTTTTTGCCTCATATTAAAAAAAAAAAAGTAACATGAATTACAATTTCCTTGTCATTTGAAGTTTAGAATTTTTTGTTATTGAGGATTTAAAAAGTAGAGCATAATGGAAATACTGATTACTTGATTGGAATATCATCATTTAACTAAGTGTTTATCAATATAAAAACGATGAAGGTTTGGAGTATTTGCACAAGGCATGTAATCCACCACTAATCCATAGAGATGTGAAGACAAACAACATTCTTTTAAATGTAAATCTTGAGGCAAAGATTGCCGATTTCGGGCTGGTAAGAGCTTTCAATGATGCAAATACTCATATTTCAACTGCAGTAGTTGGCACCCCAGGCTACCTAGACCCTGAGTAAGACCCCTTTTCTTTATTGCATTTAATTTAAAATTCTCTTTTTAATTTTTTTTCTTTGATCTTCTATGTAACCAGCTTTTTTCATGCTTGACTGTTTTCTTTTCCTTTGTTTTTTAAAGAGCAATTTACCTCAGAATTTAACTTAGTAGTTGCCTACCAAGTCATGACAATGCAACAATTAATCACCTGATTCAGCCCTGACATATGATATGATTAAATCTGTGCAATTCAGGTACTATTCATCATACCAGCTAAGTGAAAAGAGTGATGTGTTTAGCTTTGGAATTGTTCTTCTAGAGATCATTACAGGCAAGCCTCCCATCATTGCAGGACCAGATGGAGGCCATGTGGCAAAATGGGTAAGTCAAAAACTATCAAGAGGTGACATAGAAAGCATAGTGGATCAAACAATGCATGGACAGTATGATATAAACTCTGTTTGGAAGGTTACTGACCTGGCACGCAAGTGCACAGAGCACACCTCTGTTCAGAGGCCTACCATGAGTGTAGTAGTTGCAGAACTCAAGGAAAGCCTTGATTTGGAGACCTCTACAGAGGGTACCCGTAGCGGGAGTACAACTTATACAGACCCGAATAATTATGCAAGGAATGACAATTTTGTAAGTGATGTTAGTCAAAACAGTGCTTTCGTGATGGCCAACATGGAAGGCATGCCTGCACCAGGTCCCACAGCAAGATAATTTATCCATCTCTTTCCTTAGTGAATTGTCTACAAGCATTTTGGGCATTCCTTTCTATTTTAATTTATTTATTCATTTTTATTAGAACTTTGCTACACTTGCTTTAATTTCTAGTTTGTGACTGTGACATTATCTAGCATATGTTGTGTAATAATAAAAATAATTTCTTGTCTCCAAATGTGCTTCTTTTAAACAAATGAAACCATCTGGAGCCAACTAATCTTTAGTTTGACTTATTATTTCATATGTTTGTTATTGTATAGCCGTAGTGGGATAAGCTGTCTTAGCCATCCCGTCCACAATTAGACCTGACCCAAAAAAAATTCATTTTAAAATTTATCAATAAATACATACTCAAGTGACAAATTACTAAGTAGAGTTGTCCTCTACCATGCAAAACCCAGTTTGTTGTCTCTACCTTTGTGAACCCCAGTTTGGCTTCTTTATTATGTGATGAATAACCAAATTAACTTTTGATGTTGTTTTAAAAAGTAAAAATCATTTTATCTCTATTTTATAAACTGGTAACTAGCCTACCCCAACTTGTTTGGGACTAAAGGCTTGGTTGTTGTTGTTGTTGTTTTTATAAACTGGTAACTATGTATATAAACTATAGGAATCATTGCAAAACTTTGCTATCTGGTAGGTCCGACTATTTAGTTTTACACCCAATGCCACATGCAACACTAATTGAATTACACAACAACTCCTAACTATTCTCAGTTTCAAATCAAATCTCATCATCCATTTAAACAATCAGATCAAATGCAAACAAATGGTAATTTCAAGTGAATTTAGGTTTCAGTAAGTCCATTTTGTTAGCCATTTGGAATTTCAGGTCAACTAAATCAAAACATTAACAAAAAAACAATCAGACCCATATATATAACTCAGTCAAATTAATTGTTGAGATCAGAATCCCAAGACCCTTCTTTGAAAGATCAGGAACCCAATAACGGAGCAGAACAAGGAAATAAGAAAAGAAAGTAATGAGAAAATTATAAAGAGTTCTAACCCTCTGTGTGATGGTCAAGTACCACTCAGCTCGAAAGATCCAACACTTCGGAGCAAAACCCTCCCCCATGTAAAATTCTCCATTATGAAAGCTCGTGCAACCTCTCCATCTTCACCTTCCATGCTTCATCGCTGCCGTCTCTCCACCCGTGCGGCCCGCTAATCCAATCCGGCATCGTAGAGGGGCGCGGCGCAGGAAGAAGAACAAGGGGATAGGAGATGATCGGAAATGAAATGAGGAACAAAAGTGAACTAAAATGTACTGGCTGACGGTGAATCATTGACCGCACACGTGTAATCGTTCTTAATTTAAACCGGGTAATCCTCCACCTTACAAAAATGAGACCAGCTAGAGTGGGAAAAATGGCACGCCGGAGCCGGCTCCGTCACGGAACGGCACGGCTACGGCACGGAACGGCACGGCACGCTTACCATTCGCGTGCCGTGACTCGCGTGTCCCGTGCCGTGACCATTCGCGTGCCGTGCCCATCTTTTGAAACTTTGGCACGGCACGGCACGGCACGTGAAAAATTTAGTCACGGCACGGCACGGCACGTAGTCACGCGAGTCACGTGTAATTAGGACCATTAGATATTGATTTAATGGTAAATCTTGAATAAACTAACCTAAATTATAATTAAATGGTCACGTGAGTCACGCGAGTCACGTATAGTCACGGCACGTTTAGGCACGGCGTGACTCACGTGGCGTGACCATTCGCGTGCCGTGACCACCCATTGACATTTTGGTCACGGCACGGCACGGCACGTGAAAAATTAACTTGGTCACGGCACGGCACGGCACGAGACCAAAGTCACGGCGTGTTAGTCACGGCACGGCACGGCACGGCACGTTTTTCCCACTCTAAGACCAGCCATCGTACGGGCAGGAACGGCCCAGGATTAAAAACAGCAAATTACCCGTTTGCACGAAAGTTGTTGTAAAATCATTAAAATGTACAAACTGTCCAACTCAATCCGGCATGGGAGGATACTCTGAGATATCTCTAACTTATGTGTGACCGACGTGTACGGTGATTATTCGGGGATAGGCAGGGGCCAGAAATATCTGTGCTTTGAGATTCGTGCAGAACATATTTGAATAGTTAAGATTTTCTCAAAAAAAAAAACACTTAAAGTTTGAGATATCGTAGCTAGAGCCGACATTTTTATTAATATCCAAAGTTTAATACAAATTAATATTTATGCCCAGAATCCAGTCCAATATCGAAAAATGTCCAAACCGGCCAGAAAATGGCCGGTTTACTCCCCCCCTAAACCGGCCATTTTCTGACCGGTTTACTCTTTTTTTTTTTTTTTTTTAAACCCGCAAAAATTCTATAAAATGGCACCCCCTCCCTTGGGATGAAGGCACACAGCCCGAGGCAGCAGCGCAATACTGTTAAGGTAAATTTTTTTTTATTATTATTTTTTATTTTATAGAATAATTAATTATATTATTAAAAAAATTAAATTTAATTAAAAAAAACCCAAAACCCAAAACCCAAAACCCAAAACCCAAAACCCAAAACCCTATACCCAAAACCGTATACCCTAAACCCAAAACCCAAAACCCAAAACCCAAAAACCTATACCCTATACAAATGTGTCAATTGTTTACTATTTAGTAATCTGTCAATTGTTTACTATTTAGTTACCTGACAAATGTTTACCATTTAGTAACCTGACAATGTTTACCATTTTCTAAAATGTAGTTTGTTTACCATGACCTTTATTTCATTACACTATGGTGGGAAGATGCTTAATAGTGCACAAGGGGCGTGTTACAACAAAGATGCAGCTCATTTATTTTTTATTCCAGATGACATCTCACTTTTAGACCTGAAATCCATAGTTTACACACACACCGGTTACAACCTAGAAATGTGGGACCTAGAATTGGCAACCCGATATTGCCATCTCTCTAACGGGAAATGGATTGTTGCGAAACTGGTAGATGAGAGTACGTGGAGAGGCATGTTTGGTTATTTGAGGTCCGAAGGAAATTTTCTAATAGAAATATTTGCTAGAAGAGTTCCGGTAGAGCCCGGGGTTGGAAGTTCGGGCTCTGGATCAGCGGCACCACATTATACCCCACAACCAGAAACATACAGACGTGACTCCACCTTACCCCTCAACGAACCTGACTCAGAAACCTACAACTACGTCACTCCACCAGCACCTCAACAAAGACACTCAGTTGCATCCCCACCTAGACACAATCGAGGCAGACCAAGACACTCAGTTTCAACCCCACCTAGATCCGTAAATGTGGCTCCTTTACCGTTACCTCCAGTATCACCTTACCCCAGACCTGCACCAGTAGACGATGCAAGCTGCCCGGACTTTGAAGATATTAATGAAATACCGGAGGACGATCTGAGGAGCGGGGATGAATTTGAGGGAGAAATGTGGGGGGATTCAGATCACATGGAAGGTTGCGATGAAGACGGGCCGGTTGAAACAGCTGAAAGGCACATGGGTCATACTGATGAGGGGTGGCGCTTAGTGGCCGGACTGATACGCACCCATTCCCAGACCTCAATGATGTTTATGAGTTTAGAGAAGCAGATATTGGTTATTATGGGACAACGGATTGAGTACAAAGGTGAGCTGACTGCAAACCAATATTTTAAAAGCAAAGAAGACCTAATGAAGAAGATTAGAGAGCACCATATAAAAAACAACCAGGAGTTCAGATCTTGCAAAAGTGACAGGGATCGGGTTCATCTGGTGTGCAAGGCCCCGAATTGCCGTTACGAGCTTAGGGCAAAGCCGACGGAATGTGCAGACGCATGGGTTATAACTAAGCAAGACAGGTCTCACACATGTAGGACTGAGCACACGAGGGACGACCACGAATGTCTGACGGCAGCATTCATTGCCGATGTCATTGAGAACAGCAATAAAAAGGACCCGTGTATGAGCATCCAGACGGTGGCAGACATTGTTTTGGCTGTGTATAACAATGTGACACCTAAATACAACCGACTGTGGAGGGGCCGTGAGCTGGCAATAGCCCGACAATTTGGGAGTTGGGAGATTTCATACAGCTTGCTGAGACCACTATTGATGGAAATTTGCCACAACAATCCCGACTCGACCCACCAATTTCTGACCAGCCCGGTACGGAATAAGGAAACAGGACTAATTATGCCAGGTGTTGCCCAGTTCAGAGCCGTAGCCTGGGCGTTTGGTCCATGCATTGCAGCGTTCCAGTACTTGAGACCAGTGATCAGCATAGATGCCTGCTTCTTGTCTGGGCGATATGAGGGGAGGCTTTTGATAGCTTGCGCTATGATGCCGAGAACCAATTGTTGCCTATTGCATTTGCAATTGTGCGGCAGGAGGATACTGAGAATTAGGGTTTTTTCTTGCAGTGGTTGAGGAATGAAGTGCTCGGCCCGTGTAAATTTGTATGTGTTATATCGGACCAGCACAAGGGGATCAAAGCTGCACTGACAGCTGAATACGGATGGCCTCCCGAGCTTTTTGTGCACAGGTATTGTATGCAGCATGTTGCTGACAACCTGGTCCAGAACTGTGGAGGAGACAGATGGTACGGATGGAGGTTCAGGGAAGGAGCAAAGAGGAAGAAGCCGAGAAGATTGAAAGAGATGTTCGAAGAGTTTGCTCATGTATGTCTAACTTATAATATTTCGTTTAATTATCTTATAAGAATTTTATGAAAATGAAATAACACCCCTTTGTTTTTGTGCAGCTAAATCCGAAGTGTAATGCATATTTAAAGAGGGTGGGCAAAGTACGTCCTAATGATGCGATGGAGCCGTCCAATTATGAGAAGATTTTCCAAACCTGTGACAGAGGATACCGGTTTGGTATCATGACAACAAACGGCTCCGAGTCGCTCAACAATGTCTTCCGAACGAGTCGTAGATTGCCTGTTTGTGCCATAGTGGAGGATACGTTCTACACGTGCAACAGATGGTTTGTTCAGCAGCGACAGCGAGCAATGGAATTACAAGACAAGGGACAGGTTCTTTCTGACCGGGTTTTGCAGAAGATCAGAAAATGTTGGGAGAAAGCTGGAAAAATGCGGTTGGTGCGTTACACGCAGGGCCAAGGTCAGTACCAAGTTTCATCCCCAAATGAGTACGTTCCTTGCACCCGTAGCGACATGGGCAACATGGAACCCACTCACAGGGAGTTCATGTATATTGTGACACGCGGTCCCGACAGACAAATGGAATGCACTTGCAGAGGTATCCAATTAACTTCTATTCCGTGCGCTCATGTCTTAGCTGTTTGCCGTGACCGAAACTGGCAAGAGGACGACTTTGTTGCAGACTGGTATAAAACAAACTATCTTGTGAGTACTTGGAACCATGTGTTCATTCCAATTGGCAATATGGGAGACTGGCCTCCTAATGTTGGAGACAGAATCCTTCCGAGTAGTGGTTGGATTAGGAAGGGGAGGCGAAAACACACCCGTCATGTAATGACGATGGATGAAATGGAAGGTAGACGAAGGGGGCATCAGCCTCGCCGTTCCACTTCCGATAGGCAACGAAGAGGTATGTAACATTCATCCAAAATTATTTTTCTTTTCAATTTATACCAACTTACTAAGTAACACATGCAAATGCAGAGGCAAGAAACGCAGCAAATGCGGCAGAAAATGAGCGAGTAATGGCGTCGGGAAGTGGGTCCGGAGGGTCACGGCGTAGCACAGCTACGAGCCGTTTAGATGCAACTGCTATGTATGCCGAAGCAATGGGAGAGGCGGTTGACATAGGAGGAGAGGCGGTTGGGGTGCAAGGGGAGCCATCTGTGATCCAACCGAGGAGGTCCACTACTAGACGCACAACAAGGGCATCTACAAGCGAAGCAGCGCCATCTGGAGCCCAGGCCGGCCCATCTACAAGCCAAGCAGCGCCATCTGGAGCCCAGGCCGGCCCATCTAGTGAGCAACCAGAGCCATCTGGTAGACCATCTCGTAGGGCATCTTTCGCAAGTGGTTTACTTCGGGGATTAAATTTTAGACGTGGTAGTAATAGGTGATTTGTATGCATGTTGTAAAAATTGTGTGGACTCTATTTGCAATTTGTGTGTACTTTATTATTTTGTACGGAACTACAAGAAGTAATGAAATTAATTAATACTCAAAGAAATTACAACCTACTTCATCTAACTACAATAAAATACTAATTCTTAGAACCAAACTCAAATGCATTCAAATTTTAAATCATACTAATCCAGATGGTGCCCTTTTATAGAGTTTTTGCGGGTTTAAAAAAAAAAAAAAGAGTAAACCGGCCAGAAAATGGCCGGTTTAGGGGGGGAGTAAACCGGCCATTTTCTGGCCGGTTTGGGCATTTTTCGATATTGGGCTGGATTCTGGGCATAAATATTAATTTGTATTAAACTTTGGATATTAATAAAAATGTCGGTATCTAGAGCATCTACATCCCAGCAACTCAAATGACTTTCTAAATAATTGTTAAACATTTTGGAGAAATTAAGATCTCTAAAGTTACGTTTCTAACTCTCACATCTCTAAAATTAATTTTAGAATTTCCATTAAGCCACGTCAGCAACAAATTTAAAAGGAGAAATAATTTGAGCCAATCATTTGGTCAGCATGGAGTTTATAAACAGTTTTTTAATAAGAAATTTTACTGCATAGTTTCTAAATAAGAAACTCTCTCATCACTGAAACTGGATTGAAACTGCCACATCAAATTAGAAACTCAATAGTAGTGTTTTTCTTTTTCTTTTGATCTATAGCCGCGGACTGCATTAAAAGGTTCGTACTGTTTCTTGATGGAACTAAGCAAATTTCCGATATTTTTATTAATCGAAAATAAAAATAAAAAATATTGCAAAAGGGTGTCGTTTTTATGGAATTTCAATTTGTAGGTAAAACGGGTTGATTTATCCAATGCAAAGGATGCTAAACAAAAAAAAAATTCAGGACTTTGAAATCCGTCCCGTCCAGGAAAAAAAAAAGAAACCCCGGGACGTTGTGAGCCATCCCGTCCCGTCTCAAACACCAAAAAAAAAATTAAGATACCTCGTATTGATGAAACATCTGGCAAATGCAGCAACTCACTAACCCACTAAGCTTAACTGTCTTTTCTGGCATACTCCTCTTCATACCTCAATTTGCACACTTTTTAACTAAAGTTCCTAGGGTTCAAGACAACCCAAAACAGTTTATACAGGGAATAAACCCTGATTGAGATAACCTGATGCAAATTAACAAAAGAAAGGGGTGAGAATGCAAATGGAGAGGATGTGAATTTCTTTCAACGGTTGAGATTTCCCAAAAAGTCAAAATATGAGATATCTCAGTGGATGCGAATTCAGTGAAGGAATTGGGGATTGTAACGTGCATATATATTTTTTTCCGCTGGCTTTGGACGAGACTGTTTATTCCGCTGGCTTTTGACGAGATTGTACCGTGCATATATCTCAGTGGATATTAATAAAAATCACGTCTATGGTACTATGTATAGTATAGATTGGCTCGTACTACAGATTAATATTTTCCTTTTCGAAGTTCAAATAATTAATCTGAACTGTTCAACATGATATTTGTATGAAATTATACTTGCCAACTAAATTATATATTTTGTGACTTCGTGGTGCAACAAATCCTCATGGATGGGAGAGGAGTAGAGGATATTTTTTTTAGAATTAAAAATTCAAATTTTTGAAAAAAGAATTGACTCTTTTTTTATTCAAAAAGTAGGTGTATGGCTTCATCAAGGATTGGCTGATGGAACGGTCCAACAGTTTTTTTTTTTTTTTTTAATCAAATTTATGGTCAAAATTAATATAATTTAATGTTTGAAAAATACTGAAACGATATTATTGGTGCGACTCCAAAAATATATACACATGATGAAGCTGTATTTTTGGTACGGTTCTATTAGAAAAATAGCAATTTTGAAGATTACATTTTTTAATTTATAATAGAAATCACAAGACAAGTGCCGTTAAGAATTTTTTTATTATAGAAAATATTAAAAAGAAGAAAAAAACACAGAAAGAGTACTGATAATTTTCTATGAGTAGAAGGATTGGCAGGAATTTTACTAATTCTTCAGCCAGATCAGTTTTTTTTTTAATTTCTATTAAAATATAAAAAGTTTAAAAAATTATATATATTTTAAAATTTAAATATACTAGAAGAACCAGATCTATTTTCTTAAAAAAATTATATTTTAATAAATAAAATAGAAAAAACTAGTTTGAATCGGTAGGAATTTTAAATCGGTAGATTTTCTATCTATTCTTCTACTCATGAAAATATTTTCATGTTATTACTTTTTTTATTTGTCTCTCATCTTTTTTAATATATTCTACATGTAAAAAATTCTCCGTAGAGCAAAGAGTGGGTTGTTACGAGAGTGTGCATATTTATATCGTCAAACTAGTAACGATATATATAGTCAAGATGATAAAGCCTCTCCTTGACTTCTTCTATATTAAACTGTCAAGGGTTCACATGCAAGAACGTGATGTCCTTGCGACGACCTTGGGAGATGCGCTAAGAAATTAAATGACATTAATTATATTCTTTATTTGGAACTAAAAATTCCTTACCACTGAATACTGATTAGTAGTTGCGCTGTCAAAAACAGTGTTCTCGCTCAGCTTTACCACTGAATTGTCCTTGTCAGAAATGGCTCCGGGTTGCTTAGTTCTTCTTGCATTAGCTGCTGTTGTAATTGGAGTCCATAGCCAGCCTGATTCTCTAGGTAAGACTGCTATCTCTCACATGTATTACATTTGCTTAATTTCTCTCAGTATTTTTCTCTGTTCTGTTCTTTTCAAGTGATGATATTAGTATAAATCAACTATATGAGCATGAAACAATCAATCCAATTAATGTCTAACACCAAAATTCAGGAAGTATAAATCAACTATTAGTATAAACATGTGATGATATATCCTTTATATGATTTTTAGCCCTTTGACTTATGTACCTAATAATTCCCAGGTTTTATAAGCATTGATTGTGGCCTTGCTGCAAATTCTAGCTTCGTTGATAGCCATACTAATTTGACTTATGTGTCTGATGATCAATTCATCGACACGGGAGTGAAATACGGTATCTCTTCGCAGTATGCCACAAACAGCTTATACAAGGAATATTTGACTGTCAGAAGCTTTCCCAATGGGACGCGAAATTGCTACACCATAAGATCCTTAAAAGTAGGATCAAAATATCTTATAAGAGGATTATTTATGTATGGAAACTATGATAAATTAAACAAGCTTCCAACCTTTGATGTTCATTTGGGAGTCAATTACTGGGATACTGTTGAAATAACCACGGTAGATGGTGCCATCTTCAGTGAGATTATCGCCACAACCACTTCTGACTACCTTCAAGTTTGCCTTATTAATACAAATCTCGGCACTCCTTTTATCTCTGCGCTAGAATTGAGGCCACTGCAGACCAGCTTATATAAATTGGCAAATTCCACACAATCATTGGTTACCTTCCAAAGGTGGAATTTAGGAGAAAGCAATGTCCTCAGGTAAACATGCTAAATTTACTCATAAAAATGTCAAACATTTTATTTATTATATGATCAGTTATTTAAAAAACTAATTAAAAAAATAGGTACCCTGATGATCAATATGACCGGGTTTGGGCGCCCTACATGCAAAAGACATGGAGAAATATCTCTACCAGTTCCAAAGTGGTGCCCGACACAGACTTTGTGATCCCCTCTAGTGTCATGCAAACTGCTGCCACCACTTTAAGCACCAAACAATCCCTTGATTTCTCCTGGGACAGTGACAAAAAATACTCCGTAGTATTTTTGGTCATCCTTCACTTCAGCGAAATCGAGGACATATTATCCACTGATTTAAGGGAGTTTGATATATATGCCAACGGACACGCAGTGTTCAACGATTCAACTGTACCAAATAAACTATATTCAGGATGGGCATCATACACCCACACAAATGACAATGAATATAATGTTTCGCTTAAGGCTACTTCAAACTCAACTTTGCCGCCTCTGTTGAATGCGTTTGAGCGGTATGTCATTGCACCCGCCACTGGTATTCTCACCAATAGTGATGATGGTATGTTTGATCATATATATTAGTCTCATTTAATTTATTTTTCTTTTTTTTTACAAGGTACAACCCACCGGTTTCATTGAAACAAAAGTGTTGTTATTAGATACCAAACCTCAGGTATCTAATAAAGTTTTTACAGCTATTAAATAACCAAAACAACTACCAGAACAGTAATCGAATTTTATTTTTCTTAATCATTCATGTGATCATAAACTGGTCTTATTAATCCCTCCAACTGCAAGAATCTTCATCTTATGGATAAAAAAACAGGGGTGTCACAAGACCATGAGAGAACCACAATTGCTTGTTTCAGATGAACAAGTCATAGACTCACAGTATTCCCTAAAAGGAATAACACAACTTATTATTCTTTGAAATGAACAAGTCATAGACTCATTTTTATTTCAAGTTTCATTAAAATTTCGTTTATTTATTTGTTTCCTGGGTTGTTTTTCACAATTCTTAGCTTTTTATAATTGATCATTTGATGACGTTTGAAGTTGAAAAAAATTAACTAAGTGATTTGTTTTTTTCACATGTTTTCATTGCTTGTTGAGTTCTCAAAACTTCACAATAATTTTATTATCAATGATTTTTTTTTTTTTCAAATGATGCCATATTGTATATACTTTAAATCGCAGTTACTGCCATTAATACAATTAAGACGAACTACAAAGTAAATCAAGGTTGGAGTGGTGATCCTTGTGTTCCTTCGGAACTCTCGTGGAATGGTGTCACTTGCACCACTGATTCCACCAATATTCCAAGGATCACAGCCTTGTGAGTATTTATTTTACAACATAATTCTTTTTGAAATAAGAAGAAGCTACTAGTTTGTAAGAAAATTCTTTTTCTTTCAGAAATCTATCATCCTATGGATTGACAGGGCAACTAATATCCTCTTTTGGAAATCTAAGATCTCTCAAGTCATTGTAAGTACCTTTTAAGTTAAAATTAAGTTCTTAGTTGAGATTAGTTTCTTTGGAAAATACAGTTGAAATCAGTAGTAAGAAGAATCTTCATTTTGTGTTGTGCAAATTAAATATTTAATCTGGGAATTCTTTTCCTACATTGGTAGATTTCAACCCTTTTCGCATATTAACTTTTCTCGTACCTGATTTCTCCTTTTGTTTCCTTTTACAGGGACTTGTCTAGTAACGACTTGTCAGGGGGTCTCCCTACTTTCCTTGAACAACTAACTGCTCTTACATACCTGTATGTTTTCGAATAATTAATTAACCCATATATCATTCAAACAAAAAAGCCATCATTAGGTAATTATTTTATGAAATTTTCAGGGACATAACAGGAAACAACAACATTTCTACCAACCTTCCTCTTGCTCTTCAGAAAAAACAAGAAAATGGGACTCTAACATACAGGTATGTTTTGTTGTTTTCGAATGATTTAATAATTTCTCGTCTTTCGGAATGTATTGAGTAATACAGCTGAAAATTTGTATGTACGATAACTTCATTTACTACAGCTCGTCACATATTTAGCCCAGCAGAAAAATATCAGTTGAATAATTCAAACAAGTGCACACAGCTATCATCCCTCCCATAAAAATTAAAAATTAGTTGAAGAAAAGTAAACAAAAAATTACCTCTGTGGGCCCCACATTCTCCACACTGCGTGAAACCACCACTTAGACATTTCATCGAACAATTGTTGCACATGATACAATGTCCACTGATAAAATAACATAAGAAAACGGTGCAATTTACATAGTGGGCTAACCCATCTGTAACCTTCTACCTAATTGGGGAAATATCAACCAGGATGTATTCCTAATGCTTTGGGGATAAACAGTCTATACCTAGCTGAGAGGATTGACAGTACATCCAGTACATTCCATAGAATCTTACAGGGTAATTGTGCACATCACCTGTGTGTCTCTTAACGGCTGGAATCAATATCCAGTTTCTGCAACTTCCATATACTTTATTTTTTCACCCCGTTTGTCTGTCCCACACAAGTCTGGATGTTGCCCATCACGAATCCGATAGAAAGGGAACATGTCAAGTCCTGAACAGACAGAAAATAGCATCAGCAGAGGCTTAAATCCAAACTGGCCTGGACCTATTTTCCCCCCAGTAAGTAGGGAGAGGCTTAAACCGAATCATGAAAAGTGAAAATAGCATCAGCAGAGCTGACTGCATTCTGGTCCATCACAGGCTATAAAAATTAACTTGCAAGATGGCTTCTATTATGTTGGCCACATTTGCAAAAAAAAAAAAACTCAGCAGGTTTGGAGTTATTAAAGCTTCTAATTATGTTGGCATTTTTCAATTTATTTGTGCTGTATAGGTTTGAAGATTCTATAAAACCAAGTAATAACAAAAAGAAAATCCCAGTAGTCTTAATAGCAGCCGTGGGGGTGATCGTGGTCCTTCTCATTGCAGTTGCAATTATACTAATCCGGGGCTTGAAAAGGCCCAAACGTAAGTCATGCAATTTCTTCGTTTTTTTTTCACTTTAAGATATAAGAAATAACTGTTCCGCAATTGTCTGTTTCATATGACTCAGTTTATTCAATTGTCTGTTTCAATTATACAAAACCATATGGAGCAGGAGAAGGAAATTTGAATTTTGAAAACCGTCAATTCACTTACAGTGAGCTGAAGAGAATTACAAATAGCTTCCAGAATAAAATTGGCACTGGAGGATTCGGAATTGTGTATGTGGGCATCCTGGAAAATAAAACTAAAGTTGCAGTGAAGATACACTCTCACTCATCTTCACAAGGAGTCAAAGAGTTCTTAGCTGAGGTAACACTTTTTATTTCAGAATTCCAAAACTCAATCCTTTCTAATGTCACAAGAACAGTCTGTTATTATTGAAAATGTCCGGAGTTTTTTCAAAATCCAAACTATGAGGCTATCAAAACCAGTTTGGGTTAAAGATATATATTTTTTTTGTTTTCTTTGATTTCAGGCTGAAAATCTAACGATAGTTCATCACAAGAACCTGGTGTCACTATTGGGCTATTGTATGGATGGAGATTGCATGGCACTTGTGTACGAGTACATGCAAGAAGGAACTCTACAAGATAAGCTCGGAGGTCAACTACTTTTTACACAATCATGGACTTTTCTCATAATCAAGATGTTACTGAAATAGTTACATGGTGAAATAATTAAATATAAGGTTTTATTTTGTTGAACTGCAGATAATCGAAAGCAATTGACTTGGAAACAACGGCTTCAAATTGCATATGAATCTGCACAAGGTATAACAACTTCTTAAAAATGCAAAATAACATAATCTTCAAGTAGAGAAACTGGCACAAGTTACATTTTTATTGTCATTGAGGTTTATAGAGGATAACATGAACCCATGTATTCAAATATATATCATAGAGTAAAATACTGGGTGTAACATGACTTGATTTTTTTTGTTGATGGTTGGCATAAATAAATGCTAACATGACTTGATTGAAATATCATCATGTAACTAAGCGTTTATCGATACAAAAACAATGAAGGGTTGGAGTATTTGCACAAGGCATGTAATCCACCACTAATCCATAGAGATGTGAAGACCAGCAACATTCTTTTAAATGCAAATCTTCAGGCAAAGATTGCCGATTTCGGGCTCTCTAGAGCCTTTAACTATACAAGAAGTCATGTTTTAACTACAGTAGCTGGCACCACAGGCTACCTAGACCCTGAGTAAGACCTCTTTTCTTTTTTGCTTTTGATTTAGCTCTCTTTTTAATATCTTTTCTTTGATCTTCTTAACACAGTAACCAGTTTTTTCAATCTCAAGAATTTTATTCTCCTTTGTTGATTAAAAAGTAATTTATCTCACAATTTACCTTAGTAGTTTCCTGTAAAATAATGACAAATGTAACAATTAATCACCTGATGTAGCCCTGACATAAATTCAATTTTGTTACATCGTTTGAATTGAATTATTTTATTTCTGTAGCATTAGATAAAAAAAGCATTCATATAGACAGTAGATTAAATTAAGAAGTTCCTTACAATCACACATGATTAAATCTGTGCACATTCAGGTACTATCACTTAAACAAGCTAAGTGAAAAGAGTGATGTGTTTAGCTTTGGAGTAGTTCTACTAGAGATCATAACAGGCAAGCCTCCCATCATTCCAGGCCCAGATAGAGACCATGTGACATATTGGGTAAGTCAAAAACTATCAAGAGGAGACATAGAGAACATAGTGGATCAAAGAATGCATGGGCAGTATGACATAAACTCTGTTTGGAAGGTAACTGATCTGGCATGCAGGTGTACTGATAATAGTTCTGCTCAGAGGCCTACCATGAGTGTAGTAGTTGCAGAACTCAAGGAAAGCCTTGATTTGGAGATCTCTACAGAGGGCACCCGTAGCGAGAGTACAAACCCGCATAATTATTCAAGAATTGACAATTCTGTAAGTGATTTTGAGACGGCCTGCATGGAAAGCATGCCTACATCAGGTCCTGCAACGAGATAATTTATATGTCTATTTCCTTAGAGGACTTTGTTTTGGTAATCCCTTGCCATAAATAAATTGGCAGTCTTTTTGTGGACCCAATTGTGCTATTTTTAGTAAATTGTCTATGAGCATTTTGGGTATTCCTTTCTATTTTAATTTTCTTATTTTATTTTTTAGTTTTTGTTAGAACTTTTCTGCACATGAATTAATTTCCAGTTTGTAAATGTAATATTATCTAGCATATGTTGTGTAATAATAATAACATCATTCTTGAATTCTCCAAATGTGCTTCTGGTAAAAAAAAATTAAACCATCAGAAGCCATGAAACCTCTACTTTGACTTATTACTTCATGTGATTGTTATTGTATAATCCAAAGAGACCACAAAAGGTTCATGTAGCCATAGTGCGATAAGTTGACTTAGCCATACGCCCATACCAGCCCCAATTAGACCTGAGACGAAATTTTTTTCATTTTTAAATTTTAGCAATATAACCAATACATACTCAAGTGACAAATAATTAAGTAGAGTCGTTTTCTGCCATGCGAAAGCCATTTTGCCGTCTCTACTTTAGCGAACCCCATTACGGCTTCTCTACTATTCGAATAGTAGATATATACCATATAGTTTAATATATATTATGAAAAAAATTATGTTATTCACCATTATAAAAAGCGGATATACGGATAATATCCGTATCCGTATCCATTTAATATCCGATCTGTATCCGTCTAATATCCGATCCGTATCCAATCCGTTTGCACCCCTAATTCAACATCTATTCATGGAATGTCAGCAAGGTCAGTCCTTCCGTTCTAAGGTCTTACAAGAGATGAATCTCCAGTCATCAAACTTAAGCTCAGAAGATGATGTACACAAGCTGATCAGCAAGGATACATGCAAGAAGGCAACAGAATTACTCCTCATAACACATTTCATAACTTGGCGAGAGAGATGCATCAGGATCTTCACCGAGAAAACAAAAACGCTGGATGAGCTTGTTCTAGACGCTACACACCAGTGGAGAATCCTAAGCAGAAGTTCTGCAGATGATCAGATAGACAGCAGGATACAATGATGGGAGGCTAAAATTTATTTCTGATTTCTGATTTCTTTTTCTGATTTTTCCTTTTACCCTTATAGCCTTCACTCTTTTTTCGTTTTTTCTTTCTACTTTTTTTACCAGAGTTTACATCCAAGGAAACACTCACCAATGTAACAAATTGCGGTTAATATAAAATAGAGGCATGACCTATACTCTTTTCTCAAAAAAAAAAAAATATATCTTTTATAAACTGGTAACTATTTATATAAACTATAGGCATAATTGCCAAATTTGCTACCTTGTAAGTCCAACTATTTAGTTTTACACCCAATACCACAGACAACACTAGTTGAACTACACAACAACTCCTAACTATTCTAAGTTTCAAAATTACATATCATCATTCACTTGAACAATCAGATCAAGTGTAATCGAATGGGAATTCCAAGTCAATAAAGAATTTGGTAAGTCCAATTTGTTAGTCATTTGGGATTTCCAGCCAACTTAATCAAAATAAAACAAAAAAATCAATCAGAGCCATTTAATTAAGTTTCAAATTAATTGTTGAAATCAGGATACCAAGACACTTTTTTCAAGGATCATGAGCCACAATAATGGAGCGGAAGAGGGAAATAAAAAAGAGGAGCATTATAAGGAAAGAAATCAATGAGAAAATTATAAAGAGTTCTAACCATCTGTGTGATGGTCAAGTACCTCTTCTTCTCGACTATCAGTTCGAAAGCTCCAACACTGCGGAGCAAAACCCTCCCCCATGTTGGCTTCCCCATTATGAAAGGCCGTGCGACCTCGTAATCTTCACCTTCCATGCTTCATCGCTGCTGTACCTCCACCAGGTAGTCGGCGAGACGGCGACGAAAGGGAGGATTCAGAGAATAGAGATGATCGGAAATGAAACGATGAAAAAAAGTGAACTAAAATATACTGGCTGATGGTGAATCACTGACCCCACACGTGTAATCTTAATTTAAACCGGGTAATCCTTCACCTTACAAAACTTGAGACCATCCATCGTACGGACAGGAATGGCCCAGGATTAAAAGCAGCTAATTACCCGTTTGTACAAAAAGTTGTTGTAAAATGTATTAAAGTATAAACCCAATCCGGCATTAGCACGGCCCGACCGGATTTTTTTTTTAAAAACATAATTAAAAAAATATTTTTACCAAATCTGATTACTTTTTTTTTTTACAAACATCATAAGAACAGAATTGCCAATTCGGTCTGCTTGATTTTTTTTAATGCCTAGGGACCGAATTGTCAGTTCGGTCCAGAGTTTTTTTAGTCCGGACCGAATTGTCTTTTTTAGTCCGGACCGAATTGACAATTCGGTCCAGAGTTAAGCGGCCAGCAAAAATGAAAATGGGTTGGGTGGTGTTAAAATTAGTGGTCAAGATAGTTACACGTGTCTTGTTTATGAGCATGGTTTCACTAAGAGAAATTTACATCTATGTATTGTTTTTCTTTCTTCTTATCTAATAATTAATTAATGTGCCCTCAAGCCCTTATATTAATAGAAATAACTTGACATTTAAATACTATGTTTATAATTAGGGAAAATTAGTTATATGCCACCCCAAAACAAGGAAATTGTGAATTTGCCACCCAACCTCAAAAATGAATGATTAGTACCCCCAAATTTGTCCCCAGAATAAACTAGATGTGTAAACAAGGTGCATATTTAAAATTTTGAGCAAAACAATTATAAATGGTATGATCAAACCTGAACTGCTGACCTGGGATATTTGAAAATAAAAGTCACAACAAAAGTTACGTACAGGCTGGTTTATGAGCGAAAGGTGGGAGCAATCCATTCAAGAGTGGTATACGAAGTCTCGAACCTCTAATCTAGAATACCTAGATCTCTCAGATACAACCATAACTAACAAACACTTAGCTAACAACATTTCTGTCATATATGACAGATTAAACCTGTTAAGCCGAGTAAGCTTAAAGAATTTTAAGCAAACCCAAGAACAAATTCACTTCCTGGACCAGAAAATCCAAAAACTTGAACAAAACCTGAAAAACCTCACAATCCTATTAACAGAAAACCGTCCTTTAACAACATCAGAAGTCAAAACTTTGGTGACAGAAGTCACAAAGCAACCCAAACTTATTGAAACAGAAGCCCTAAAAATTTCTGAAGAACTCAACCAGAAACTCGAAAGAGTAGAAACTGTACTCAAAAAAGTAGAAACCTGGGTTAGCTCATGAGTTACACACTCACTCAAAACACCCAATTCTACAAACAAGCAGTTCAAGCAACAGACTCAATTGAATCACCCGCGGTAGGCTTTGTGAAACCTTCCAACCATCAGGGTGGTAACTCAGGCACAACCGCCGTAATTAAGCAGAACAACACCCAAATCCAGCTGCTGGTGCAAGCACTAGAAGGAATCCGAAACCTTGAAGCAGAAGTTAAAATCCTTAAAGAACAAGTTCAGAAACAAAAGGGTGTGAACCTGCCAAGCGAAATAACTGACGAACTATCAGCCAGACTAGCCAAACTATCAATCGAACCCTCCAAGCAAAAGGAAAAGAAAGGGGTTTTAAGAGTCTTCAAAGACCCCTTTGTTATCCTCCAAGAAGAAAAACAAAAACTTAAATGATGGAAACATCAGGAAGACCCAGTGTAACCCAAACCCAAACAATAAACCCTGATGAGCCATTATTTGAAGATCAGGTTCGCGAATACAGAAGAGGGCAAAGAAGGAGATATAATGCTCAAAGAAACCTGAGGAATCTTGCCCGAACTATAACGGGTAGGAACCCCTACCAGATGACCCTGGAAGAGCAGGTGGATCCAGATGCCCAGCTCAGAAGATCCCTGAGAGATAGAGCTGCTATAGTACCTGCTGAAGTACTATACAATTCCAGAAGGGACGACAACAACCACCGTGTCTATAACCATCTCTCTGAAGAGGCAATTCTCTGCACCGACAACCAACAAATTGACAGGCCATTTATACAACCCGAAAGCTATGCGGCCCTTCGACAAAGTGGTATGCAATTTATCCACATAGGGGTCGCTCAAGTACGAATACAAATCCTGCACAGGCAAGATGAAGGCACCTCGGCGTTGGTTGTTTTTAGAGACAACAGGTGGCAAGGAGATCAGTCCATCTTCGATACAGTAGAGATTGATCTAACAAGAGGAAGCCAGCTGGTATATGTTATACCAGATACTATGCAAACAATCGGGGATTTCTATAGAAATTTCCAGATATCAATCTTAACAAGAGAATACCAAAACTGGCAAAATGGTGAAGCTAACCTTCTAATCACTAGAGGTTTAGTAGGAAGACTTTCCAATACATCGAATGTTGGATTCGCTTACCAAATAAGCAATGTTTCCGAGTACTTGGTAAGCAGGGGAATACGAGCCCTCCCGGGTAGGCGATACTCAGCACAAGAAAATCAAGGGAGAAACTGGGTAGTAAGGCCGTCGCGAGTCGATATTCCTATGATGCCTACAGAATTGCAGACCAGTAACCTCCTCGATGGCAGAATCTCTATATCATTCCAGAATTATGTCCCAGCCCCTGATCCCGTGAGCGGTATACCTGATGATGATGAAGATGAAGTTAGGAGTGAAACAATTCTTATTCTAACCAAAGAAGAGAATGATACCGAGGAAACCGATAATGATGAAGAGGACGACTGGCGGTACATACAGTACCTTGCTGACCAGTCAGCACAACCACCTGATAATCCCCAACAAGAAGATTCTGGTCCTATTTGGGATACAGATCATGAAGGTGGTACTAGCAATACTGACAAGGATTGGATCAATCCTTTTTCGAAGCATGGTGGGGATATGGATACCATTTTCATGATGAACGGTAATAACACAGAAGAAACTTTTGATTACCCGCAATTCAAAAACCTATCCGAAGCACTAAACGAGCATGCGTTTATGTTAAGTTCTTCTGCGATATCTCATTACCAACCACCACAGGACCAGTCAATGAACATGCCCAGCTACCCTCCTGCAAGGAATACAAATGAAGTAAGACCAATTCCCACTTTTGAAGAACGAGTGCCCAGAGCAGGACGATTTTGCGGGGGCTACAACAATGAGATGTGGACACTACCATCAGCGCAGCAACAGCAAGACGCCATGTTTGTAATCCCGGATCAACTGGGGTTGTTCCATGATGCGTTCTCAAGATGGGAGTCTATTACTCGAAACCATGTAGCTGAGAAGGGGTTTACGGACCCCAGGGATAAAATAGAATATATGGAAAATCTCTTAGGAGAAGTAGAGAAATTAACATGGGTTCAATGGAGAATGTAATTCCTCACTGAGTACGAGGCGTTGATAGCAGTGGCGGATGGCCGGGAAGGTACACAAAACATACTTTCCCAGATGAGAAGAGTATTTTCACTAGAAGACCCTGCCCAAGGATCAACAGTTCTCCAAGATCAAGCCTACAAAGATCTGGAGCGCCTCACCTGCGACAACGTTAAATATCTCATTCAGTATATGAACGAGTATTTAAGATTAGCGGCAAAATCTGGGCGAATGTACATTAGCCCAGAGCTCTCAGAAAAATTCTGGTTAAAAATGCCTGGTGACCTTGGGACCAGAATAAAAACGATGTTTGAAGAAAAATACCCTGGTCTCACGGTGGGGGTAATTCCGAGGGTGCTGTTTGCCTATAAATATCTGGAGGGGGAGTGCAAGGATGCTTCTTTCAAACGATCACTCAAAGACCTCTCCTTCTGTAGCCAGATCCCAATTTCTGGCTATTACCGTAAACCAGAAAAGAAATATGGCCTGAGAAGATCAAGAACCTATAAAGGCAAACCCCATGAATCTCACGCTAGAATCGAAAAGAGAAAGCACCTTGTTAGAAACAAAAGGTGTAAATGCTACCTATGTGGGCAAGAAGGTCACTTTGCGCGAGAATGCCCCAATGATAGAAGGAATATTAAGCGGGCAGCAATCTTTGAAGGGCTCGACATACCAGAAGATTGTGACATAATATCAGTACAAGAAGGGGAAGGCCAGAGCGATGCTATATTTAGCATTTCTGAAGGCGAAGATGGGGAGATGGAGCTGCAACAAGGAGTACAAACCCTACAACTAAACTCTCTCTTTATGCTCGGAGAGGAAAATTCAGGCTACAGGCCTAGAATAAAATTACCTGAGAAACAAATGGGCTGCCAACACCAATGGCTTCATAATCAAATCATCGAGCAACCATTCAAAACAACTTGTTCCTGTTGCGCCAGAGAAACTATAATCCGTGCTAGAATACATTGTTCAAATTGCGGAGTAACAACATGCAACCTGTGCGGCCCGTTCTACTTCAAAGAAGAAGTGCCAGTTACCCCAGCAACCGCACCAGCACAAATCAACCTTAGAACACTAATCCAAGAGCAGAGAGACTACATTGTATGGTGTGAGGCTGAGATGGAAAGGCTGCAAAAGGAGGTTGACCATTACAAGAAGAGATACGAAGACCTCCTTGAAGAACACCTAAAGGAAGAATTCGAAAACCTAGATCCAGATAAAAAGCAAAAGGGCGTTAAGATCAATGAAAATGCCAACGTCCTCAATGGAGAAACAGTCTATAACACTAGCAGTAATCCATCCACTGGAAGAATTATCAAAAATAGACTATATAACCTAGAAGTGCAGCTCGATATTTCTGGAGTTCAAAAACTCAAAATAAGAGCAATTCTAGACACTGGTGCCACAACCTGCTGCATAGATCAAGGGTCAGTACCAAAGGAAGCTCTTGAAGAAAATACCTTTGTAGTACAATTTACAGAGGTAAACTCCACTCAAACCGCCAACATGAAGTTAAAATATGGTAGAATGATTATTGGTGAAAACCAGTTCCGCATACCATATACCTATTCATTCCCAATGAAGTTAGGAGGGAAAATACAAATGATCATAGGGTGCAATTTTATACGCTCTATGCATGGGGGTCTGAGGATAGAGGGTGATACGATTACCTTCTACAAAAACCTGACATTCATCAACACACAACCACAAGCAAAGGTCCTGACCATAGAGGAAATAGACCTTCAAGACCTGGAGTACATACAACTCCAGGAAATGGTCCATTACAACTTTGGGCAAACATCATCAAACTTTATTACAAAGTTTGACCAACTACTAAAAAGGCTAAAGGAGGCCGGGTTCATTGGTGAAAATCCTTTGCAACATTGGAGTAAAAACAAGATCGTCTGCATGCTGGATATCAAGAATCCAGACTTCATCATTGAAGACAGACCCTTAAAACAGGTCACGCCACTGATGAAGCAAACTTTCAGCAAACATGTGGAGGCCCTGCTGAAACTCGGAGTAATACGACCCAGCAAGAGCAGGCACCGGACGACGGCGATTATTGTTAATTCCGGTACATCAATAGACCCGAAAACCGGGAAGGAGGTAAAGGGCAAATAACGTATGGTATTTAATTACAAGAGGCTTAATGATATAACTGAAAAAGATCAATATAGCCTTCCTGGTATTAATATCATCATGAGAAAAGTAGCTAATAGTAAAATCTACTCTAAATTCGATTTAAAGAGTGGATTTCACCAAGTAGCTATGCATCCAAATTCAATTGAATGGACGGCATTTTGGGTGCCCGATGGGTTATATGAATGGCTAGTAATGCCGTTTGGGTTAAAAAATGCTCCAGCAGTGTTCCAAAGAAAGATGGATCATTGCTTCAAAGGCACTGAGAATTTTATTGCAGTTTATATTGATGATATTCTGGTATTTTCTCAGTCAGAAAGGGAGCATGCAGAGCATTTAAAAATAATGCTCTCAAAATGTGAAGAGCATGGCCTTGTCCTAAGCCCAACAAAAATGAAGATAGCTGTTCCTCAAATAGAATTCTTAGGGGCAGTAATCGGTAAGGGTACTATTCGGTTACAGCCAAATATTATCACAAAAATTGAAGAATTCAAAGAAGATGATCTCACTCAGAAGTCTGGTATGAGATCTTGGCTAGGGCTCCTCAATTATGCCAGAAGCTATATCCCTAACCTCGGAAAACTTTTAAGCCCTTTATATGCAAAAACCAGTCCAACCGGCAATAAACGATTGAATAAACAAGATTGGGAGCTAATTCGCACAATAAAACATCAGGTCCGAAACCTACCTGATCTCTGCATACCCCCAGAAGAATGCTTCATTATAATCGAAACAGACGGATGCATGGATGGATGGGGAGGTGTATGCAAGTGGAAGCCAAAGAGGTATGATCCAAAGAGCACAGAGAAGCCGTGCGCCTATGCAAGTGGCAAATTCAACCCACCTAAATCCACAATAGACGCAGAAATCTTCGCGGTCATTGTCACACCCCAAACCAGGATTTCCGGATTAGGGCGTGATCAGTCCTCGTCTCGTGTCAATTAATCGAGATGACACGCAAGGCTAAACAAATATAATAATCAAGCAACAGCAAAAGCAAATATAAAATGATCAAGCAAAAGTCATAAATATCAAATAAACATAACATAATACATACATCAGATCATCCATACAAATCCCCACCAGGATCAAATATACATAGTCTAATCAAAGGATACATAATCTATCGAGTCCAATGTGTATAACAAAAACATCGGACTCGCAAAACCCTAAACAAAGGTCCCTAATCTATATCAGACGATATGGCCATCGGGGACAGCTCCTAACACCTCCTGCTGCGGACCGTCAGACTCTGTACCTGCCCACATCCATAAAAAGGAGGGGATGAGCGAATGATCGCCCAGTATGTGACCCAGTATTATCCCTTCAGGGATCCTCTCAAGTCAAAGCACATTTTAAATTGAAATCTACGTAAAGTCGGTAATGATTCACTTTTAATGCACATGCTGCGAAATTTAAAACCTATCATAATAACTACAAAAGAAAATATACATATAATAGATGACATGATATGATTATCCTATTATGCCAAAATGATGCAATTTCCCAAAACAAAATATGAGGATGAATATTATACTCAACCGGAGTCCAGTACAATAGGTACCGTGTGTACAAATTGATATAGTAATAATACGGATAATTTTTGTCACCCCGTGCCGTGCCAAATTCAATCAAATTGAATTTATATCTCAAAGGTGACATAACACAAGGACTGCGATCAGGGGAGCAAAGATACCCGATGCCTAACAGCATCGAGCTTTGCCCCAAAGACTTCAACCCGTAGGCTGGTGCACGCTAGCCGATGGTTATATCCAAAAATTCGTGTATTTCCTCACTCTAGACGATTCTTCATCCAAACATATCCAATAGGAGAAAACTACAAGCAGGTCGTAAGAATGAGTTAATCCGTCTCCTCATGAGTAGACGACGGAACTCCACCATCCGGCCGGATCAATGGGACAAGGGCTCGTGAGCAGCCCATAACAACAATAAAAATAAAATCTGCCACCGCAACCTCGGCAGCCGTACTAGGCAAGTAGCTCCTAATGTAGGGGGGAATAGCTCCCGAATCGTCTCCGGACTCGAGATCGGTCCGCACAAAATGTAAAATGATCGACAAATGATATAATATCAATTCCATGCATATAATAATAATAATCCTAATAAGACCTCCCGAGAAACCAAGTGGTCTCTCGGCTCAATGGCTAACGGGCCGACCGGTTCCATACCAACCAGCCAGAACGCAATCACTCGGTCTTCTTCTCACGCTCACCAATGCACATGCGCAACTAAAATACTATGTTGTCCTCTACGAGAAGAGGACAACTAATATCCTAATATATTATTAAATTAATTTACGCTACTCCTAAGAAAGCAGTAAATTTTCAATTTAGAAAGGGTTTATGCAAATCCTAAATTACAGTTTACAAAAGGATTAAACATGCTCTAATGCAACTACATAAATAAAAGTGCGGATGTCAGGTCAGGTGGTCGACTGGTAAGAGTACGCCACGAAAGAATAAAACAGATATCCCACACCTGATGGCTGTAGGGGTAGAACGCGCTAATAGTCTCCGGGATCCACGTAATCCTCGCCTGCTCCTGTACAAGCCTCAGCGGGATCGATCCACGGGTCGGAATCTACGTAGGTCGGCTGACCTGTAATTTAGACGTAACTTAATTAGAGTCTAAACTAAGTACTCGTAACCCTTATTACCCCGTTTGATTATTTTCACCAAGTGTTCGTACTTAATTAATTAATTAACTAGGGTTCAAATCTAATTATTAATTTAACTCACTTAAATCATTCGTTATATTTTAATTTGAAGATAAACTGCTTATTTACTTAAAATATAATCTACGTGATTTAATTTGTTATTATTTGATCCCTAACTATATATGTGTATTATAAAGGTGCTTCCTAATTAATTTAGCTACACGTAATTTAAATCCTAAGTACTTACTCAATAAACGTTAAATTCCTAATTAGAATATTTCTAAAGTCATACGAACTCATTTTAAAAATTTGTACAAGTTGATTAATTTATAATCACAAAATATTACGCGATTATCTAATTATCCTAATAACTAAACTTTTGTAATCGTAATGATTCGAAAATATTAATATGTTGTTAATTAATTGTCCTTTATTTATTAACAACATATTTTATTTGAAAGTTATTTTCTTTAATTAAAATTTAAACTTAACTTATCAACTTCTAATTATTAAATTTGAAACATCTAATTACTTAACTAATTATTTTAAAAATCTAACTTCTAAATTTAAAATGCTAACTACTTAATTTATTAATTTATTTAAAATCCTAATTAATTTAAATGTGTTAAACTATTTTAATTGGGTGTGTTTCGGGATCATACATGTGTCCATTTGGGTTTATAGTATCTGTTCAAATTATGTTATGAACTCTCACTGAGGCATCAAGACCCGGACGGTATAATCATTTCCCGAATTAAATTCAGGTTTACATAAGCATCCGGTTTTATTCGGTTACATTATTAAAACCTAAATTTTAAAAGCCGTCATTTTAATCCGTCAATCCGAGGCAACATTTATTCATTTCTATTTTAAAATCTGCCAAGCCCAATAGATAAAGGCCCAAGCCTCTTTGAATTTATTAATAAATTCATATTAAGGCTCAACAGAATTTTAAAGGCCCAAGTCCATTTTCCATTTATTATTCTCAAAAGGGCCTAAGCCCCTCTAAATTTCAGCCGAAACCCAACAAGGAAAGGGGCCAAGCCCATTTCTCAACCACAATTACAACATAGTCCCTGACTTTTATAGTTTCACTCAAGGCTTAAAATATACACAATTCACCTCAGATCCAATTTATTTACCAAGAGGCCCCTGTCAGTTCAAGTCTGGTAATCAACACCAAATCGCAACAATCAGGCCACAGAGTAAACATCCGATACCAGTGGTCACACTGGGCTGTACCAACTGGTACAGCAAGGCACAACATCACAAAAAAACAGCACAGAACCAGTACAGAACAGAACCGCAAAAGTCACAGCAAAACTGGTCACAAGGCAAGGCAAATCAGTCATACTCACAGATCAGATCACAGCCCCAAAATTCAAGCAATAAAACATCACACATACCAGATAGAACAGGGAAGGCAAAAGGGGCAGCACACAAGTGCTGTATACCAGAAGAAAGAAAAAGGCACAGCAGCAAAACAGCAAAACAGCAACCCAGCACCGAAAGGAAAAAGGGGTTGGTGCCAGAAAAATTAGCCCAGCCGCAAGAAAAGAAAGGCAGCACCAAGCTGGTACAACACAGAACCAAAAGAACCGCCAAGCACCCAACTCCCAAGTCGATCGAGTCGAGAAAACTCAACAATCTCACCCTCAATCGATCAACCCCCGAATCCATCACAAAAATTCATCGACACGCCGAGAAAATCAACAACTCGTGCCAGCCGATCGATTAGTCAAAATATACGACAATGCCTCACCAAGCACACATTCCACAAAATAAAAGAAGTGCTTGAATATTTACCCGTAAAGGAAGCAAACCACAACAGAAGGCAACTTGGCCGGTACCAACTTTCGCTCGCCTCACGACCGTCACGAAATCGATAAACGTCACAAGATAGAAACGCCTCAAGGCTCAGCCAGCAACAAGAGAAAAGCACCAAGGAACCGAAATCCCAAAATCAGCACAGTCACAACTAGGGTTCGGGATTTTGCATGCAACAGAGGGAAAGGCGAAAATAGAGAGAGAGGCAAAAATCTCAGCTTATGAGGAAATAGAGAGAGAGGGAGAGAGCAAAACCCGTTCAATGGAGAGCATAGCCTTCTAATAGGCGAATCAGACGGGTCCGACGGGACAGCAACGGGTCTCAGAGTAGGTGTCTGACAGGGGTCGACAAAGTCGCCCAAAGTACCGAAGTACTGGCAACGAAGGGACAGCGGCATTCAAAGAGGAGAGAGAGCGGGCATGGCTTCTCACCGAAGTAAAAGAGAGGGAAAAGCTCGGGGTTCCTCTCTTCTCCAGGAGGAAGAAATGGAGAGAGCGAGAGCAACGGAGGGGAGCCCGCATTTCAGTGGAAGGAAGGTCGGGTGGGCCTAGGGTTTCAGCGAACCAAGAGGGAAAAAGGGCACCCCTCTCTGCCTTGCGCGAAGGGAGAAGAGGAAACAACAGAGGGAAAAAGGTAATGGGGCCAGTTGTCAAAGAAAGAAATATAGAGGGGAGGGCTTTAAGATCCGTGCAAAAATCAAAATCAGAGGGTTGAGATAATTCAGACAATCAATATGGTTAACCCGAAATCTCCCGTGATCAATTAATTTAACGATTCGAAATTGATGAACTAAATTCGCGTTTGAAATATAATACGAAATTCTCCGATGTCATCGATATCTCCACAATTCGGTTCGTTAAATTAGTAATTTCTTAAGACACTAATTTGTTTGAATAATCATTTATATCTATATGACAGTTCATAAATAAATTTATCGTTATGTTATTATTGTTTTAAATTTCTATTTAACCTAATTAATTAATTTAGGTTTTAATTAGTCGCAAATCTTAATCATTAGACTAATTAACTAAATTAGTTTTACGGATTATAACAGTCATGAATAGCCTGGAGGCATTAAAGATCTACTACCTCGACAGAAAGGAATTAGTGATACGCACTGATTGTCAGGCTATCATTAGTTTCTTTAGTAAATTTAACATTAATAAGCCGTCAAGAGTGCGCTGGATCTCGTTCACAGACTTTGTGACGGGATTGGGGATTAATGTTCAGTTCGAGCACATAGATGGGAAGGACAACCTTTTGGCTGACTCCCTATCACGGTTAATTAATGTTTTAATTGATGCAGGATGGCCCAATCAGGAAGCATTGAATGTTCTGGAGAACCTAGCCGGGGCTCTTCACGAGAACGAGGAGCATCCCAACCAGGAGGTTCAGGAGAAAATGTCTCAAATAATCCTGCAAATCAGCCACTCGTTTGCCAGTACAGGGATCTACTACGGCAATCTGACGAAACCCATACCTTGGAAAGACGAAATGAGCTTAGGCTCCAACTTCGAGCAATAGAAAACAAAGTAATTTCAAAAGCACTTGAATGGATTAATGATTTAATAAAAATACAGCAGATGAAAGAATCCCAAAGTGCTAAACTCGCAACAAGGGACAATTACTGGGGGGATTGGTTACCTCAAGTCCAGCAAACTCTTACTAAGCTTTGCAAAGCTTACCGAGAGTTTAAACAGCTAATCCGTGAAGTAAAAGTGTTCCGTATCTAAGTGTGTTCTGGACCCTACCACTATAGGGTATGTATCATAAGGTGTGTTTTGCTTTTAGGCCTGCTTGTATTGGCCTCTGCTTTTTCTTTAGTGTGGGCCAATAATTTGGCCAGAATATTTACTTTCGGTGCATTATAAGCATCTTTATTTTAGTGGGAGACAAAAGTTTGTGGAAATCCTTTAATCACATGCGATGGGGCCCAATGAGTACCCGATGTGATAATTGAGATTCCATCCCAAGTCTCTATATAAGTTTGAGTTTTCAGAGTTGAAAAACAAGCTGAGAACCAGCAAGTTTTACTTCTCTCTCTTTCCTTGTAAACATTCCACTTAATAAAATATCCGCTTGTGTGCCTTCTTTCTTCCCGTGTTCGTAGTAGCCCGTTGAAGTTTGAAGGCTTAAACCGATCCTCACCCTGGTATCAGAGCAAGGTCTGTTTTTATTCATGACTTTCTAAGTTTCTTTGTATTCTAGGAAGGTATCTAAGGGGAAATCATACCAAAATCATGAAAAATGTTCAAAATCTAAGTAGAATTACACAATTTAAAGACTTTTTCTTCACGTACTAATCTATCAATATTAACCCAAGGATATTAGCTTATAGGGCTTGATTTTCGAAAAATATAGCCAAACCAAAAGAATCATCCTGCCGTACAGTACCCTAAGAAGTGGGGAAGATTACGGATTAACACGATGAGGTGAGGTATAGCTAAATTTGGTAGAAAATATCGCCCCAAAGTTAAGAGCAAAGGTTGATAAAAATAAAAAAATAATAAAAAAATAAAAAAAAAATATTAATTATCATTTGGGTGCAAAGATTGGGGATATTGTATCATTAATCTTAAGGAATATTCTCTCAGAGTGGCAAAAATCCAATTTTGGAGTTTTTAAGTGGCATAAAACGAAGTGCCCCTTATAATTAACATGCATAATGTTTAAATAAGTTTTAAGATACCTTAATTAAGCTAGCTAGACTAAGTATTTTCCACTCATTATATGAGAAAGTTAGTAAAACTAAATCAATTAACACTTATAATTAATTTACCGTATTGTAATGTAAATTTAAAATGTAAAACAATATTTTCCGAATTTATTATTTTAAGACCAACAAAATTTATCAATCAACTTCTGCTAAAATTCGGATGTAGGTTAAATTGAATTTGAAACCGAAAGACAATTAAATATGTCTTTTTAGCCGGATCACTTTTTTTTATCTCCCATAGATAATATTAGATGAAATTTGATTTACTTTATTTCATTTTCAATTTTTTTGGTACAACCTAGTGAGTAAGAATTATAATCTTTGTTAATGTAAATGTTTTCTTAACTAAATTTACAATAATGTTATTTAGTAAGCAAACCCTAAAAAAAAAAAAGTTGGGATCGAATTGCCAATTCGGTCCAGAGTCTTTTTTGGATTTTCTGTGGCTGCCTTTCTGAAAATTTGTGAAATCAAGAGGGACCGAATTGGCAATTCGGTCCTTATGGATTTTGTAAAAAAAAAAATAATCATGTTGGTTTGGTAAAAATATATTTTTTTTAATTATGTTTTTTAAAAAAAATCCGGCCCGACCAGTCGCGAGTCGCGACTTGTGTTTTCTTTTTTTGATCTACAGCCGCGGCCTGTATTAATTTGAAAACTGCAATGGATACAAATTGAGAGCCGTGGGGTCTTTTTGTCTTATATAGTCTGTCCACAACCGCTATGCAGCGCGGTTATGAGAGACTGGGCGGTTATCCCGCGCGGAGTAGGTGCAAGCCAATTTTGGGCTGAGCCTCGTGAGACTTTACAAGGCTTTTTATTGGGCCTTATTTGGATAGATCCTGGGCTTTTCATATTGATTCCGGGTTGGCCTCTTAAGGAGGTCCAAATCTCAGTTCTTTCATAACCCGTAAAGAGATAGTTTTAAGGGCCTTTGAAACATGGCCCTATCATGTTGCGACTCCAAAAATCTACACTTGGTGAAGCCGTATTATTAGTGCAGTTCTTTTATTTTTTTCAGAAAGATTTTTTTTTTTTTTTTGAAGATTTAAAATTTTAATTTCTGAAAGAAATCATACGAGAGGCGCGGCGTGGAACCGACGAGTGGGTTGTTACGAGAGTATGGATGAATTTATATTCTTCAAACTAATAACGATAGTCAAGTCGTCAAGATGATATAATTACGCCACAAATGTCTTATTGACTTTTTTTATTATTAAGTTAAAGTCAAAGGACTCACATGGGTGAACATGATGTCCTTGCGACGACTTTGGGAGATGCGCTAAGAAAGTGACATTATATTCTTTATTTGCAACTGAAAATTCCTTACCACTGAATACTGATTAGTAGTTGCATGCGCTGTCAAAAACAGTGTTCTCGCTCAGCTTTATAATTAAGACGACAAGAACAGGAACTGTCCTCGTCAGAAATGGCTCGCGGTTGCTTAGTTCTTCTGGCATTAGCTGCCGTTGTAATTGGAATCCATAGCCAGTCTGATTCTCCAGGTAAGACTGCTTTCTCTCACGTGTATAATGTATTACATTTAACAATTTTCTCTTCTTCTTCTTTTTTTCTAAGTGATGTTATTAGTATAAATCGACTATATGAGCATGAAACAATCAATACAATGTCGACCGAAATTTTTATTTATATCATTTCAAAAAGAAAATAAACTAAAACGCCTCAAATTATGGAGAGTTCGAAAAATATCAGGACCTCCAAATTAATCTGCGTCTCCATTTTTGGAGGAGCCGCAGATTGATTTGGAGGCTCCTCAAAAATCTAAATATATTTAATATTACAGTGCATTTTTTTTGTTTTTGGATGCCGTCAAGCCAATCAATGGCCCCATCCTTGATGGACAGCAGATTGACTTAGAGCTCCTGGTATTTTTCGAAATCCTCACAAAACATGGTTTTTTAGTTTATTTTTTTTAATATGGTATAAATAAAAATTTCAGCAATGTCGAACACCAAAATTCGAGTTGCCCCGAGAAACTTCATTAATTATTAGAGAAAAAAAAAATCAAGGTTATGTAGGTCCTTCCGAAATTAGTTAGTTGTTGGTTTACTTCTAGAACTGGTTTTATAATCAAATTAACGACATTATGTCCGTTTCATCTGTGCCTCTATTGCTTGGTTTTCATTAATGTCAATTAATATACAAATTGTGTCATCCAAAACTTTTCATTTTTTACTCGTAAACCGCGGGTAACTTTAGAATTTGGTTAGAATCTTCGTAAAATGAAATTTAATTTGGAGTTGGCTACGGTGCTACGCGTAGCATAGAGAGCCTCCGTGCTACGGCTCAATATTTGAGTTTTCAAAATTCTAACGGTCGATCCGAACCGTTCAACATGATCTCCATATGAATATGTACTTGCAAATCAAATTTTACATTTTTTAGAATTTTTTTACTATTTTTTAGATAGGTAGAAAAACACTTGATCTAAATGTTACAGAATTTCCAGATCAAGTGATTTTCTACCTATCTAAAAAAATAGTAAATTTTTTTTTAAAAATGTAAAATTTGGTTTGCAACTACATATTCATATGGAGATCATGTTGAACGATTCGGATCGACCGTTAGAATTTTGAAAACTCAAATATTAGGCCGTAGCACGGAGGCCCTCTATGCTACGCATAGCATATTAGCAATTTCCATTTAATTAATTCTGAACAAATTGTTTATGGGATTATTAGGTACAGATGTCAAAGGGCTAAAAATCATATAAAGGATATATCAAAGATCTTTGGGGTCACAATTTAATTTAGCCATATATACAAGCTTAATCTCTTAATTGCTTTCTCCTATCCCATTAGGACATTACCCACCCAAAGGGGGGAAAAATAATGGAACAACAAAAGTAAAGGTTTCTTCTTTCTCTACCAGCTGTTCCACATATCGTTTCTCCCTTATCTGTTAAAGCTGTTTCTGGTTTATGCATGGTTCGGTGAGTCATAATTAAATATATATATATATATAATAATAGAGTCTTGTAATAAATGGGGGTCAATTGACCCATTTATTTTCAAAATTTTGTGTTTATTGGTAAATTTATATATAATTTAGTAGAAAATGCTATGAAATTGTTAAATTGACATCCATTCGCAGCATATAAATTTTATATACTTGATTCCCATTCACGTTTGATCCTCATAGTCTGAAAGTCTGGCTCCGCCCCTGTATAGTATTGCACGTGCATTACCAGTCTTTTTTCTTTCTGAGAGGTGCATGTATTATCGTTTTAGTTAAAAATTTAATGAAACAAAAGTTTCCGATCATTGAACAATCAGTTAATATTTGGCTGACAATTCAATCAAAAAGTTTCGGATATGCAAGCACTAGTAAAAACTTGAGCTGAGCTTTGTGCCAAGGGTAAGCCAATTTTTGTAGTGATAAAACAGATTCCTCAATATACCCTTGCGGATAAAACAAATTCTTGCAGTTATAGTTTATTGGCTTGGAAAAGTATGAATAATTGTACCACCTTTTCTTCAGGATATATCGATGATGATTGATGTATGACTTGTTCAATAATAGTATAATACTGCAAAAATCATGTTTCAGTTGAATTGCTGCCTTTCTTTTTGAAAATTTTTAGAAATAATTTGTCATCACTTTTTCTTTACAGATTTTATAAGCATTGATTGTGGACTTGCTGCAAATTCTAGCTTTGTTGATAGCGATACTAAGTTGACTTACGTGTCTGATGATCAATTCATCGACACGGGAGTGAAATACAGTATCTCTTCGCAGTATGCCACAAACAGCTTATACAAGGAATATTTGACTGTCAGAAGCTTTCCCAATTGGACGCGAAATTGCTACACCATAAGATCCTTAAAAGTAGGATCCAAATATCTTATAAGAGGATTATTTATGTATGGAAACTATGATAAATTAAACAAGCTTCCAACCTTTGATGTTCATTTGGGAGTCAATTACTGGGATACTGTTGAAATAACCACGGTAGATGGTGGCATCTTCAGTGAGATTATCGCCACAACCACTTCTGACTACCTTCAAGTTTGCCTTATTAATACAAATCTTGGCACTCCTTTTATCTCTGCGCTAGAGTTAAGGCTCTTGAGCACGAGTATTTATAATTTGGCAAATTCCACACAATCATTGGTTACTTTCCAAAGGTGGAATTTAGGAGCACGATATCATCTAAGGTAAACATGTTCAATTAACTGAAAAAAAAAAGTAGTGTTTTATTAAACAATTATAGTGGTTAGTGGTTAGATGCTATCTGTTGCCGGCCGGAATACATCTTAATTTTTATTTCAATGTTGCCGGAATCTTAATACGTTTTGTCTAATTGAAGATCGATAATGGTACCAAACTTCTAGATTTTATTGGCTTGATTTAATTCTCTACTGGGTACAAAATCAAAAGAAAGTGCACATCTACCATATAAAATATAAATCCTTGGACTCAAATCAATCAATTTGCTTGCTTACGCACATCTAGAGTTCTTCTTTTTTAATAGATTAGAAAAGAGAAGGCCAGGTAATGTTCTTCAGTACTCAACCAGTAGTATATATGTGTGTGTGTGTGTGTGTATATATATATGGTCATCACTCTCTTCTTTCACTGCTTTGTTAAAAAACTAATTAAAAAAATAGGTACCCTGATGATCCATATGACCGGATTTGGGCACCCTACGTGAAGAAGACATGGAGAAATATCTCCACCAGTTCCAAAGTGGACCCGGACACAGACTTTGCGACCCCCTCTGGTGTCATGCAAACTGCTGCCACCACTTTAAGCACCGAACAATCCCTTGATCTCTCCTGGAACAGTGACAAAACATACTCAGTATTTTTTGTAATCCTTCACTACAGCGAGATCGAGGACATATCATCCACTGATTTAAGGGAGTTTGTTATATATGCCAACGGAAAGCCAGTGTTCAACAAGTCAACTGTACCTGATAAACTATATTCAGGATGGGCCAGATACACCCACACAAAAAGCCTTGAGTATAATGTTTCGCTTAAGGCTACTTCAAACTCAACTCTGCCGCCTCTGTTGAATGCGTTTGAGCGGTACCTCATTACACCCGCTACTGGGATTCTCACCAATAGTGATGATGGTATGTTTGATCATATATATTAGTCTCCTCTAATTTATTTTACCTTTTTTTACAAGGTACAACCCACCGGTTTCATTGAAACAAAAGTGTTGTTATTATATACCAAACCTCTGGTATCTAATGAAGTGTTTACGCTATTACATAACCAAAACAGCTACTAGAAAAGTAATCTAATTTATTTTTGCTTAACCAATCATGTGATCATTAACTGGTTTTGTTAATTCGTTCAATGCAAGAATCTTGATCTAATGGATCAAAAAACAGGGGTGTCATGTGACCATGAGAGAACCACAATTGCTTCTTTGAAATGAACAAGTCATAGACTCACAGTGTTCCTTAATAAAAGGAATAACACAACTTATTATTCGTCCTATCCTTTAGATCCTTCATTTTTATTTCATGTTTCATTAATATTTCGTTTATTTATTTTCCAGGGTTGTTTTTCACAATTCTCACCCTTTTATAATTGATCATTTGGGACTCTTTTGTAAGGACGATGTTTGAAATTGAGTTCTGCTTTTGAAGTTGAAAAGAATTATATTAACTAATAATGCCACATGTTTTGATTGCTAGTTGAGTCCTCAAAACTTCGCAATAATTTGAATATCATTGATTTGTTTTTCCAAGTGATGCCATATTGTATGTACTTTTTAATCGCAGTTACTGCCATTAATACAATTAAAACGAACTACAAAGTAAACAAAGGTTGGAGTGGTGATCCTTGTGCTCCTACAGAACTCTCGTGGACCGGTGTCACATGCAGCGCTGATTCCACCGGCATTCCAAGGATCACAGCCTTGTGAGTATTTATTTTACAACAAAATTCTTTTTCAAATAAGAAGCTACTAGCTTGTAAGAATTTTTTTTTTCTTTCAGAAACCTATCATCGTGTGGATTGACAGGGGCAATAATATCCTCTTTTGGAAAGCTAAGCTCTCTCAAGTCACTGTAAGTTCCTTTCAAGTTCTTAGTTGAGATTACTTTGGAATCCCAACTTCAGCACTGAAATCTGGGAAAACACAGTTGAAATCAATAGTATGGAGAATATTATCTTGTGTTGTGCAAATTAAAAATTTAATCTGGGAATTAAAACCTTTTCTACGTTGGTAGATTTCAACCGTTTCCGCATATTAACTTTTCTCGGGCCTGATTTGTCCTTTTGTTTCCTTTTACAGGGACTTGTCTAGTAACGACTTGTCAGGAGGTCTCCCTGCTTTCCTTGAACAACTAACAGCTCTTACATACCTGTAGGTTTTCACATTAACCCATATATCGTTCAAACAAAAACGCCATCATCCATTAACTAATTATTTTATGAAATTTTCAGTGACATAACAGGAAACAGCAATATTTCTACCACCCTTCCTCCTGGTCTTCAGAAAAAACAAGAAAATGGAACTCTAACATACAAGTAAGTTTTGTTGTTTACGAATGGTTTAATTATTTCTCGTCTTTTTGGAATGTATTCGAGTAATACGGTTGAATTTTTTTGTTTAGGATTACTTTGTTTATTACAGCTCGTCACATATTTAGCCCAGCAGAAAAATATCAGTTGAATCAAACAAATGCCCACACAATTATCAGCACACACATAGAAAATTAAAAATTAGTTATAGAAAAGTAAAATGAAAAATTACCTGTGTGGTCCCAAATTCTCAACACCGCATGAACCACCACTTAGACATTTCATCAAACAATTTCTGTGCACATGATAAAATGTCCACCTAAAAATAATGTAAGAAAATATTGCAATTTACATAGCGGGCTAACCCATCTGTACCCTTCTACCTAATTGAGGAAAGATCAACCAAGATATTTTCCTAATGCTTTGGGGCTAAACAGTCTATACCTAGCTGAAAGAATTACAGTACATCCAGTACATTCCTTAGCATCTTACAGGGTAATTGTGCACATCACCTGTGTGTTCCTTAACAGCAGGAATCAATATCCAGCTTCCACAACTTCCTTTTACTCTTTTATTTTCTTCCCCACGTTTGGCTTACCAGAAATAAAGTGAAACTGCCTGAGGGCAATTTTGGACCTAGTAAGTAGGGAGAGGCTTAAAGCAAATCATGAAAATTGAAAATAACATCAGCATAGCTGACTGCATTCTGGTCCCATCACAGACTATAAAAATTAATTTGCAAGATGGCTTCTAATTATGTTGGCCTCATTTGTAAAAAAACTCAGCAGGTTTGGAGCTATTCAAGCTTCTAATTATGTTGGCATTTTCAATTTCTTTTTTCTATATAGGTTTGGAGATTCTATAAAGCCGAGTAACAAAAAGAAAATCCCAGTAGTTCTAATAGTAGTCGTGGTGGTGGTGATTGTGGTGCTTCTCATTTCAGCTGCAATTATACTAATCCTATGTTTGAAAAGGCCCAAAGGTAAGTCATGTCATTTCTTTGTTTTTTTTTCCATTAAGATAAATGAAATAACTGTTCTCCATTTGTTTGTTTCATACGAAATAATGGTTTATTCAATGTGTTGTTGAAGTCTCTCATGCCATCCAATCATCATACAAAAATCAGGAAAATTCAGGTGGTCCATACATGTACCAGTTTGTCTGTCTTCCAGGTGCTATTTTTCTGTGGTTACATGGAGTTCTTTCCTCCATTTCTGTTTGTTGATTCAGATGTCAAAAACCTAACATTAAGTAATAATTATGACCTAAATGCTGTGGTACATCATCATTAATTGAAAACAGAACGCTCACATCTGCATCAGCTTAAATCTAGCTTTATATTTACTTTATATTTTCTTTTTTAAATTCAAGACTGACCAGATCATATACCTTCAATCTTGTTGCCTCGCAGAAAACCAAATAAACATACCAAAACCACATCAAAGCTATGGATCCACCCCTCTAGCAAATCATTATGATGTAAATTATTCAAATAGCCCAGAACCAGCAAACATTCCCCCTGCCAACAGTGCTGGCTCCAATTATGCAAGCAAATCTAAACCAAATGAAGCAGGAGAAGGAATGTTGAATTTTGAAACCCGTCAATTCACTTACAGTGATCTGATGAAAATTACAAATAGCTTCCAGATTAATATTGGCACTGGAGGATTCGGAAGTGTGTATGGGGGCAACCTCGAAAATGGAACTCAAGTTGCAGTGAAGATGCGCTCTCACTCATCTTCACAAGGAGTCAAAGAGTTCTTAGCTGAGGTAACCATTTTATATTACATTTCCGTATCTTAGCCCTTGCTAACAGTCTGTTCTTATTGGTAATGTTCGGATTTTTTTGGTTCTAATTAGGAGGCTAACATAACAATTTCTGGTTAAAGATATATGCCATTTTCCTTTGTTTCCAGGCTAAAAATTTGGCAAGGGTTCATCACAGGTACTTGGTGTCACTAGTTGGCTATTGCAGGGATGGAGATTGTATGGCACTTGTGTATGAGTACATGCAAGAAGGAACTCTACAAGATAAACTCAGAGGTCATTACTACTTTTTACCCAATCATTGTCTTTTCTCATGATCAAGGTTATTCAAATAGTTATTTTGTCGGACTGCAGATAATGGAAGGCCATTGACTTGGAAACAACGGCTTCGAATTGCTTACGAATCTTCGATAGGTATAACAACTTTTTAAAAACTGAATTCTGAGGCATATATCCTTTTGCTCAAAGATGTGGATAATTACTGGACAATATTTTTTTTCGAATTTTCTCCTCCTATTAAAAAAAGTCAAAATATCATAATTTTGAAGTACAAGTAGAGACAGTAACAAACATTACAATTCCATTGTCATTTGAGGTCTAGAATTTTTTGTTATCCAGGATTTAAAAAGTAGAGCATGATGGAAAGATTGAAAATGGAAGTCCTTGAACCGTCATATTCAAAAATATATATCATTGGTTAAAATACTGGGGGCAAAATTACTTAATTGAAATATCATCATTTAACTAAGTGTTTATCAATACAAAAACAATGAAGGGTTGGAGTATTTGCACAAAGCATGTAATCCACCACTAATCCATAGAGATGTGAAGACCGGCAACATTCTTTTGAATGCAAACCTTCAAGCAAAGATTGCCGATTTCGGCCTCTCGAGGGCTTTCAACAACAATGAAAGCAGTCATGTTTCAACTGCAGTAGTTGGCACCCCCGGCTATTTGGACCCTGAGTAAGACCCGTTTTCTTTATTTCTTTTTATTTAGCAATCTCTTTTTAATATCTTTTCTTTGATATACTTAATATCATAACCAGCTTTATTCATTCTCAAGAGTTTTCTTCTCCGTTGGTTAAAGAGTCATTTACTTCAGAATTTACCTTAGCAGTTGCCTACCAAGTAATGACAAATGTAACAATAATCACCTGATTCAGCCCTGAAATAAATTCAAATATGTTACAGCATGTGAATTGAATTCTTTTATGTCTGCTGCATTAAATAAAATAGCCTTCAAACATTACACAATAGATTCAATTAAGAAGTTGTTTTACATCAGATATGACTCAATCTATGCACATTCAGGTACTATTCCTCATACCAGCTAAGTGAAAAGAGTGATGTGTTTAGCTTTGGAGTAGTTCTGCTAGAAATCATTACAGGAAAGCCTCCCGTCATCGCAGGCCCAGATGGAGGCCATGTGACAAAATGGGTAAGTCAAAAACTATCAAGAGGAAACATAGAAAGCATAGTGGATCAAAGAATGTATGGGCAGTATGATATAAATTCTGTTTGGAAGGTTACTGACCTGGCGCTCAAGTGCACTGGGCACAGCTCTGCACAGAGGCCTACCATGAGTGTAGTAGTTGCAGAACTCAAGGAAAGCCTTGATTTGGAAATTTCTACAGAGGGCACCCGTAACGGGAGTACAACATATAAAGACCCGAATAATTATGCAAGGAATGACAATTTTGTAAGTGATGTTAGTCAAAACAGTGCTTTCGAGATGGCCGACATGGAAGGCATGCCTGCACCAGGTCCAGCAGTGAGATAATTTGTCCGTCTCTTCCCTTAGTGGATTGCCTTGTTTTGGTAATCCCTTGTGATAAATAAATTGGCAGTCTTTTGTGGAAAGAATTGAGGTGCTTTTTAGCAAATTGTCTAAAACATTTTGGGCATTCCTTTCTATTTTAATTTTTTTTTTTTTTTGGGTTAGTACTTTGCTGCACTTGCATTAATTTCTAGTTTGCGATTGTGATATTATCTAGCATATCTTGTGTAATAATAACAATAATTTCTAGGCTCCAAATGTGCTTCATATAGACCGGACAAAAAAATTCATTTTAAATTTAGCAATAAATACATACTCAAGTGACAAATAACCAAGTAGAGTTGTTCTCTACCATGCAAAATCCAGTTCGCCGTCTTACTTTTGTGAACCCCAGTTTGGCTTCTTTATATGTGACGAATAGACAAGTTAAATTTTGGAGTAGTTTTAAAAGGAAAACACCATTTTATCTCTCTTTTATCTAACTGGTAACTAATTATATAAACTATAGAAAAAAAATGCCAAAATTGCTATCTTGTAGGTCCGACTATTTAGTTTTACACCCAATACCACAAGCAACTCAAGTTGAATTACACAACAACTGCGGAGCAAAACCCTCGCCCATGATGGATTCCCCATTTATGAAAGGCCGTGCGACCTCCAATCTTCCTTACCTTCCATGCTTCATCACTGCCGTCCAACCACCCGTGCGGGCGGTGCGGCCGCTAATCTAATCTGGCTTTTGCGGCGGCATAGGGAGAGAGCGAGAGGAAGAAGGGGGAGCGAGAGGGGTTCGAAGAACGGAAATGAAATGACGAAGAAAAAATGAAATTGAAGATACTGGCAGATATTTAATCAATAACCGTGTAATCCTCGAGTCCGGATCTCCAGAAATAACCCATTTTGTTAGATTGCATCCGAACCGTCCGATCAGAATCCTGACCAATCCAGTCCGAAGGTGAAATGCATGAGCACGGACCTTTTAATATTCACGTCGAAACAAATTGGACGACTCGGATCCAAAATGTGCTTGCAGCCGAATTCGTAATCCTCCTCGTCTCAAAAATTGAGACGAGCGACTGCGAGTCGCACAAAAAGTTGGTTGTAAATTGTTTAAATTCAATCCGGCACTAGATGTCCCCACCACCGCGACTTGTGCTGAATTGTCTCAATTTGTTCAGAGAAAATGACCCGATATGACTCGTTTGACCAAACTCCTTTCTCCAATAAAAGATATGAATTTTCGTTATATGTTTTGGCCCAATCAACTAGCGGTAATGTGGTGATTGCATTTGTGCCAACTGTACCCTCTGTCCATTACAGTCTAAGTACACTATATACAATATTTAGGACTGAGGGTTGATCGGGCAATGATCTTTTTTTCTCATATTTTAAATTTGGAACAACTCATAACAAAAGGTGACGGACATGATGGCTGATCAGGCCAATTCTGACATGGACGAGAGCACCATGTTTCTCGAAGCTGTTGGTGGATCAAGCCACGGTAGGGTCCGAGGATTGGGAAGCATGCTTCAAAACAAGATGCAAACAACATCCACCCGAGTCAGGCCCAACCACACATCATCTTCTATTTCTGGTGTGACAAACAATGGAGTGCAGACAATGTTCTCTCACCCAGAAGTAGGAATGTTCTTAGCTGATCGTGACCATTGTCAGAATGAGGAGAAGGCCGAGAGGGATAGAAAACTGGCTGAGTATGACTTATACTTCAACCAATTATTCTCAATATGTGGTGTACAAAAGCCTACTTTGAAGGTACGTAATTTCAATTTGATGGCTACATTATTGTTTATAAATTAGGGTTAAAAATTTAGATATTTGATAATACACTGCATTACAGCTTTGTCATATATAATTCACATCAGATACAAAAGTTGTAGTTTTATAATTCTTCTTCATAATTAAATCATATATGATTTATTCCCAACATTAATAATTCATAGTTCGAAGTGCTTGCTTTCTAGAATATTAACTTGAATTGTTGAGCGGGGTCACAAATCTAGTTTCAATTTATTTAAATTGAAAACATTACTGCATTGACAAAACATTTACAAGTAATATGTATTAGTGTTACAGATTAGGTAACTTTTCTGAAAAATAGTTTAATTAGGCAACATTTACAAGTTCTATATTTGCTCCTGTTGTGGTTGTTTTAGATGTTGAGATAATAGAGATATACTAACATTAAACCTGCCGCATTGTTAAACTTAGGCTCAAGCTAACAGTTCTAGAACTGAGCAAGGTGTTATTGGGAATTTGCCTACTTTTCAGGTACAACTATTAACTTGTGAACCAAATGATGTAAATTTCATAAATCTGATCAAATATTGGGATATATGAATTATAACATTGTGATTTTTGTATTTAATTGTTAGGGTCAAGGGCCTCCCTTTCAACCCTTTAAAGATGGAGCTTCAAATATGAATATGCTCATCTCCCATGTAAGTAGTTGTAGAATATTTTTTTTCCCCGCATTTATATCATTATCAAAACAACCACCTAAATGATGGTTCATATTGCTAAAATTACAATTATGTTAAGTTAATATTGGTACCTTTTAAGATTTAAATATAAAAGGTCAAGTATAATCACATTTAAGTATCTCTAACGCATCACCATACGTCATCCAGTGCAATCACAAGAACTTATTGTATGGTGCAAAATTTGCTGAAATTCTTTATTTTTAAGATACATTAGTGATTCAAATAGTTAAAGTGCAAAAATCATTATTTTGAGGGTGTACATGCAAAAACTATCCTCAATAACATGTTTGTCTCTATATATGTGGTATACATAGGGTCTTCATTTTCCCATGCAACCAAATCAGGGAGGGGCTTTCCAAGCACTCTTGAATTAAGCTTCACTTGAAAATGATGCAATTGCAGGGGGGGCGGGGTGAATGGTGGGGCAATATACCTTCAACCTGAACCAGACCTATTGATGAGAAGTGCACAATTTTGTGAATTTACAAGTTCTAACATATCAACAAGTGGTAACTTATTATGTGAATTTTTGTTAACTCATAGTGGGTATATTTTGGGTATATTAGCAATGTGCAATTATACAGGGCTGTTATTGTAATGGGTTTTCCACATTTTTTAGTACAATGTGTGCTGATTATGCTATGTTAATGCTTTAAGCATATTAAATGTTTTATGATGTATTTCTCAATGTATTTTCTATCTATTTGTAAGATTTGTTTATGTTTATCAGTTTCAATGAGAAGTGGAGATTGTAAAGGGATACCGGGTTGGTACATGGAGGATTGTCGAATGAGGGCATTCTAATATAAAGCCATTTAGGCTAGTATTTCCAGGGGTATATCCAAGGAAAAAAAGACACCTACCATTTCAAATAATAGCGCCAATATCTGACCAGGTGGGGCCCACCTTTGGATATGCTGGGGTGGATCCCGCGTAAACTGCCTTTGGAAATGCTCAAGTGGGTCCCACGTAGATTGCCTTGGAAATACTTAGGTCCCAGGGCGTCACCCTTGGAAATGATCAGGTGGGACTCACGTTCCCTTCCCTTGGAAATACTATGGTGGGTCCCTCGTTTGATCTCCTTGGAAAAACTTAGGTGGGCCCCACGTATGCTCCCCTTGGAAATAATTCAGACGGTGGCCAAGTTTGGAAGTTTTTTCATGCGCCCTTTTTCCAAGAGCAGTCTCATGGAAAAAGCTATAAATGAGTATTTCCAATGGAGCTCATGGAAATACTTACTATTTCCAACGAGGGTATTTGTGACGGGAGTTTTTCCAAGGGTGGCACATGAAAATGGTGATTTTTGGATTTTTTCCAAGAGTAATCCCATGGAAAAAGCCATATTCCAGCATATGAAAAAGGCGAAAATTCTAGTAGTGTTTATAGACTTGTGAAACAAAAAAAACTAATAAGTTAAGGGTTGTAGACAGAGGTTTAAATGATTGTAAACATATGTTTAAATGCTTGTAAAAATAAAAAATAAAAGGTTGTAGATAAATTTTTAAAATCTTGACATGAATTCTTTATAAGATTGTAAACAAATGTTCAAAGGATTGAGAATTTAAAGAGTTCACGGATTTTTACTGTAAAAAAAAATGACACAACAATAGTTCAAAAGTAATTCTTCATTGATCTCACTTGAAAGAGAAAATTGAGTAGAAAAACTTCAAAATTTTAGATTTGAAAAATTCACCACATATCATCGGAAAAATAGACAAGAATGATCGAAGTAAAAAAAAGTGGGTGAAAAAAATCTTTCTTTTTTTAGGTTAAAGACAAAAATAGTTAGAAGTTGAACTACCATATTTCATAATTTAAAGGTTTGTGGACAGATATTTAAAGAGTTGCGAGTAGCACTTTAAAGGATTGTCAACAAAGCTTTAAAGATTTGAACATGGGCGTTGGACAGGGAGTACTCGGGGGCGCGCTCGGGGATTCTCCCAGAGATATGGATTTCCGGCATAAAAAATAAAAAAAATTATAACTTAAACTTCAGGTTTAAAAGCTTGAATGAAGAACGTTAAATAGTTTTTTTGAGAGATTTAAAGAATTGGATAGGACGCCGCCGGATAGGATGCTGGACAGACGTCAATATTCTAAAAGTTCAAGATCCAACTATTTAATATGCACTTGCACAAAAACACATGACAAAGATGACTAAATATAAGAACGTGCTACCCTAGCCTATTTTTTTTTTTGAGGAAAAATTAGAGTCGAGCTCTCATTTGATTGATAATAAAATGTTACATAAAGTTCGTAACAAATAAAAATAAGATACAAGGCAGCTCTTGATGATGAGCTTGTCTCTAAAAAAGAAAGTAAGATAGCAAATGCTAAACCAAAGAAAGAAAATAAAAAATAAATTGAAAAGGGAAAAGTAAAGTGAAGCGCTCTTGCCTCATGCAATCTTGCTGTCAGAGGGAGAATTATACATTTTGCAAACTGCCCCTATAATTTACCATAATAGCGAAGACCGTCACAGGCAGAATCAGATTTGCAAATCTTCCCCTGTAATTCACCATAATAGCAAAGGCTTGAGCGCACCTCCTGTCAGACGCGGAGTCAAAATATTTGCAAATCTGCCCCTGTATTTTACCATAATAGCTCTCAAGACTTCATTTTCATTTCCATCTGATATAGGTCTATGTAAATGAATGCCTTCCTGTCTTCATGTGATTGTCTACTGGTCCTGTATTTGTTGTATGAGTTGCTCTATTTCATTCGATTTATCAGTGAAATCCTGGAGCAACGTTCCCGCCAAACTACAAATTGTGCAATAAGTAGCAGTGACCTTTCTGCCTTGCTAAGCTCCTTGTTGGTGAGTGCTTGCCTTGCATTTTGTACTGGCAATTTCATTCCCAGGGGCTGATCTAGGATTTTCGTCAGGGGGCAAAAAAATATTGAATTGGATTTAAATACCTAATCGGTTTAAATCCATTAACTAATTGGGTACTCGATAAAAAATAATACTTTAACTTATACTTTTCAATGCTTTGACTTGTAATTTCTGATGCTTTGACTTGTAATTTATGATTCTTTGACTTGTAATTTATGATTCTCTGACTTATAATTCTAATTACCAATCAAAATTTAACAAATTTATTTCAATTTTAATCCGAATTTTAACCCGAATTACAAATCAAACGTCCAGAGGGGAACAAAAAAAATTTAGGGAGAGGCAAAGTCGGTCGGGACCGATAAATCTCCACTAAAACTCAAAATCCAGGAGAGGACAGCTGCCCCCCCCCCTGGAACCATGTGGGTCCGCCCCTGTTCATTCCCATGGTTGCTGTCAATTGTCGGTATAACTCCTTTGTCACCCTACATTCATCAAACATGTGTTGTCCTGTTTCTAATTGCTCCTTGCACATCGTACATCGGTTGACAATGTGCAGTCCTCTTTTCATAAGATTATCTATTGTTAATATCTTATTCAACAACATTAACCATGTGAAAACTTGCATCTTAGGAGGGGCCTTAATTTTCCAGACTTTCTGCTACCCTAGCCTTTATAAAGAATTATCATTCAAAGCGACAAAATATAATTTCAAATTTAATTGCTCGGTAGCTATATGTTTATTTCGAGCATAATTACTTTCGTTATCCATGAAAGATACAAAATCTAGCCATCTATGTTAATCCGATACTTCATACATAGTTCTGTATTGTTTCTGATACATATTGTATTGGCGTACCAATATGTATCGTCCGATATCTGTATCAAATTAAAAATTATTGTATCACTGTATTTCATATTGTATCTTATACGATACCCTTCAAATGGATATCATCCTGGGCATCACCTGTGAGTTTCATCAAGCTGGTAACCTTTTGCACTAAGAGCACTCTACATTTTTTAAAAACCAAAAACATCGATGGTAATATGTTTTGCATCAAGCTGGAAACATAGCTTGTCATTGATTACTTACCATCACTAATTAAAGGAGAAATGATAATGATCTTCGCCAAGTTACATCGGTACAGTCGTTCCCATAACTGTAACAATAAATTGATCGATCTTGGGTGCGCTTAAAAATTCCACCCATAAAAAATTCTAATTAAATTGAGAATTAATCGTAATTAAACTAATTAATTACAAAATGTTTTTAGGAAAAAAAAGGTGGTTGACCTTTCTAATACGTGGTTCCCTTGTTTTTGGATGATATCATATTGGCATAGGAATATTCTTTATTTCTTTATACGATGTGTTGGTAAAAGTACAGTCCTTTACAAACATGAGTAAACATGCAGTCGCACGTTATAAAAGCCGTCTTTATAAACATGGTTATCTACATGATGACATTGCCATTTGTGTTATTAAGTTGAAACAGTTTAATTATGCTAACTGGCATATAAATTTGTTGACTTATTTCCCGGCCCAGGCTCAATGTACAATTTCCAGTCTGTTTTAAACCTTTCACAAATAAAAAAAAGAGAGCCAATTACATCATGTCCGACTAACATGTCAAGGACTAACCGTACACATTTCTCTCCTCTGCTCAATGCACTTATTTCTCTTTCCGTCTCTTTTGATTATTTACGATGCCCTCTGACCAACCTGGCCTCTTTTTATATCTGAACAAAATATATATAGCCTTGAAGACATCCAAGATAATTGCTCAAGGTTCAGAAACCCTCTCCTCTGCTCACTTTCTTCTCTCCTTTATCCGCCTCACCACTTCACTAACAATTCTTCTCTCTCCATGAGCGAGAAAATAGCTGTCTACACCTCCTCCTCTTCCCAAATACGTACTGCTGGTGAACCAGACGCACGGCGTTCAGTCAGAGATCAACAGTCTGACAGCTTTCAATATCCAGGAAATACGTGACCCGCGGTGGTGCTAACAAGGACAGGCATTGTCGTCCTTGCCAAAAATGGTTCGGGGTTGCTTAGTTCTTCTGGTACTATCTGTGGTTATAATTGGAGTCCATAGCCAACCTGATTCTCTAGGTAAGACTGTTATGTCTAGTATATGTGTATTACATTTGCTTACTTTGTCTCCGTATTTTCACTATATTTCTTTTTTTTCAAGTGCTGAAATTAGTATAAAACGACTATTATAAACACAAAACAATCAATCCAACGTACCACAAAAACTATTGATTGGAAAAAAAATTATAGGTATGTAGGTCCATCCGAAAAAATTATAATATTGTTTGAAAAAGGAGTTGTGGTTTATTTATTTTTCTCCAGGTTTTATTAGCATTGACTGTGGACTTCCTGCACATTCATCCATTGTTGAGAACGACACAAAGTTAACTTATGTATCTGATGAGCAATTCATTGACACCGGAGTAAACTCTCAAATTCATTCCCAGTATACCTCGGACAACCTACGCAAGCAATTTCTTACAGTCAGAAGCTTTCCCAATGGAACCCGAAATTGCTACACCTTAAGATCCTTAACAATAGGATCAAAGTACCTTGTAAGAGCAATATTTATGTATGGGAATTATGATAACTTAAATAAGCCCCCTGTCTTTGATATCCATTTGGGGGTCAATTATTGGGACACATTTAACAAAACTGTTGCAGATGATTATTACTTTACTGAGATTATCGTCATGACCACTGCTGATTACCTACAAGTTTGTCTCATAAATAAGAATCAGGGTACTCCATTTATCTCTTGGCTGGAGTTGAGGCCATTGAAGAACACTTATGATCTATATGTAGATTCCACACGTTCTTTGGTTTTCTTTCAAAGAGTAAACTTAGGAGGAAGCAATTACCCAAAATTAAGGTAAACTCCTTAATAACTAATTCTATGGTATGTACTTTTGCTTTATATTAACCAATTATTGTTTGGACCAATTAATTTGTCTGTGATGCTTTTTGTTCTCTCCATCACCTACTTCATTCTAATTAATTTGTGTGTGTGTGTGTTATATGGCCTGCACTAGTATTCTTCTTACCTTGGTTTTTCTTACAAACTGAAACAGGTACCCTAACGATCTGTATGACCGGATTTGGGCGAACTTCATGCTTGAGACATGGAAAGAGATCTCAACAAACTTGCCTGTGGAATCAGACACAGACTTTGCGACCCCCACTCTCGTCATGCAAACTGCTGTCACCACTTTGAGTATCAACCAATCCCTTGATTACTATTGGACCAGTGACAACAGTTCCATAAAATTTGTAGTAATTCTTCACATCGGCGAGATTGAGGATATACCATCCACTGCTCATAGGGAGTTTGATATTTTTTCCAATGGAAAGCTAGTTGAAGTATTAAACTCTACTGTACCAGCTAAACTATATTCAGGATGGGGATCATACGTCACCACAGGTCGCAATGAATATAATGTGTCGCTTAAGGCTACTACAAACTCAACTCTCCCGCCTCTATTGAATGCACTTGAGATCTATGTCACTAGGCCCGTCACTGGGGTTCCCACTAGTAGTGGAGATGGTAAGTTTCATCATGATCATCTAATTTATTTTGCATTTCAATTGATAATTGTATCTCTTTTGAAAGGACAAAGCTTGATGTTGAGCACTACTTCCTTATCTCACAAGAGAGTTATCATAACTAACGAAAAGAATTAACTAATGATGCCAAATTGCATGTTGAGTTCTCAAAACTCTGCATTAATATGAATATGATCGATTTGTTCTTCCAAGTGATGATACAATGTATAAATTTTTAATTGCAGTTACTACCATTAATACAATTAAGGCGAACTACAAAGTAAACAAAGGATGGAATGGCGATCCATGTGTACCTACGGAACTCTCGTGGACTGGTGTCACCTGCACCGCTGATTCCACCCATATTCCAAGAATCACAGCCCTGTAAGCATTTATTTTACTACATATGTTTCATTTTGAAATAAGAAGCTACTGACTTCTAATAAATTTTTTTTCTTTTCAGAAACTTGTCATCCAGTGATTTGACGGGTGCAATAATATCTTCCTTTGGAAATCTAAGCTCTCTCGAGTCATTGTCAGTTCCTTTTAGATAAGCTAGTATTAAGTTCTCAGTTAAGATTAGTGTCTTTGGGATCCTCACTTCTCAACTGAAGTCTGGGAAAATACTGTTGAAATCAATAGTATGGGGCATCTTCATTTTCTCATATTAACTTTTCTATTACCTGATTTGTCCTTTCTTTTGCTTTGTCAGGGACTTGTCTAGTAATGACTTGTCAGGGGTTCTCCCTACTTCCCTTGAACAACTAACATCTCTTACATACCTGTAAGTTTTTGCATTAACCTATATTTTGTTCAAACAAAAAATGTCACCATCCATTAGGTAATTAATTAATTTATGAAATTTTTAGGGACATAACAGGAAACAACAAGATATCTACCACCCTTCCTTCTGGTCTTCAGAAAAAACAACAAGATGGGACTCTAACATACAAGTATGTTTTGTTGTTTTCGAGTGGTTTAATTAATTTTTGTTCTTTTTTTAATGCTATAGAGTAAAATGGCTGATAATTTTTCTTTGGGATTACATAATTTATTACAAAAGGTCACATACGTAGGTAACATAGCCCAGTAGAAAAGATCAGCTAAAAGAAAACAAGACACATAAAAAAGTAAAAATTAGTTGAAGAAAAGTAAAAGAGAGATTACCTGTGTGGTCCAAATTCTTAATACAGCATGAAACCACCACTTAGACATTTCATCAAACAATGTTTGTACCCATTATAAAATGTCCACCGCAATAACAATTTAAGAAAAGATGCAATATGCAAAGTGGGCCAACCTATCTGTAGCCATCTACCTAATTGAGGAAACATCTATCAGGAAATTTTCTAATGCTTTGGGGCTAACCAGTCTATACCTAGCTGAGAGGATTGACAGTACATTAAGTACATCTCATAGGATCATTGAGGGTGTGCACAGTAGTCAATATCCAGTTTCCGCAACTTCCTTTTCCATTTTTATTTTGTTCCTCTTGTTTGGCTGTCCCACACAAGTCCGATAGCAGAGAAGATGTCAAGCTCCAAACAGAGAGAGCTCCCTGTCCTGTTATCACAAATAAAATCAAACTGCAAAGGACCTAATAGGGCCCCAATAAGTAGAGAGAGGCTTAAAACAAATCATGCAAGTGAAAATATCATCGGCGAAACTGATTGCCTTCTTGTTCCACCATAGGCTATTAAAAATAAACTTGCAAGTGCAAGATGACTTTTTAATTTCTTGATTGGCACCTTATCTGCAGAAAAAAAAAAAAAAAAAAAACTCAGCAGGTCTGGAGTTATTCAAGTTTATAATATGTTAGCCTTTTTAATTTCTTTTTGTTACATAGGTTTGAAGATTCTACAAAGCCGGGTAAAAAAAAGAAAGTCCCAGTAGTTCAAACAGCAGTCGTGGGGGTGATCGGGGTGCTTCTCATTGCAGCTGCAATTATACTAATCCTGTGTTTGAAAAGGAACAAACGTAAGCCATGCCATTTCTTTGTTTTTTTTTCTCTTTTAGATAAATAAAACAACTAAGCTCCACTTGTCTGTTTCATATGACTAAGTTTATTCAATGTGTTCTTAAAGCCTCTCATGCCATGTAACAATCTTAAAAAAGGACAGGAAATTTTATACTGGGTTCAACACAACAACAAAAATTCAGCTGTTCCTAACTAGTACCAGTTTGGCTCTCTTTCTGGTGCTGGTTTTATGTGATTACATGGAGTTCTTTCCCCAATTTCTATTTGTATATTCAGATGTTAAAAACCTAACATCAACTGATAATTGTGAACTAAATGCTACTGTGCATAATCATTAATTAAAACAGAATGTTCACATCTGTATCAGCTTAAATCTAGCTTTATATTTGCTTTTTGAGTGAGGCTACGGTACTATGCATAGCACGGTTTGGTCTGTGCTACGGCTCAATATTTGAGTTTTCAAAATCCTAACGGTCGATCCGAACCGTTCAACATGATTATAAAATGAATATGTACTTGCAAACCAAATTTTACATTTTTTCGAATTTTTTTTAGATAGGTAGAAAATCACTTGATCTGAAAATTCTGGACCATCCAAAAACAGTGATTTTCTACCTATCTAAAAAAATAGTAAAAAAATTCGAAAAAATGTAAAATTTGGTTTGCAAGTACATATTCATTTTATAATCATGTTGAACGGTTCGGATCGACTGTTAGGATTTTGAAAACTCAAATATTGAGCCGTAGCACGGCTCAATCCGTGCTATGCATTGCACCGTAGCCTCACTCTTGCTTTTTTATAATTTGAGGCTGACAAGATATACCTAAAATCTTGTTATCTCGCAGACAACCAAATAAAGATACCAAAACCAAATGAATGCGACGGATCGACCCCACTAGCAAATCAGCATGCAAAACCAAATGGAGCGGGAGACAGAATGTTGAACTTCGAAAACCGTCAATTCACTTACAGTGAGCTGAAGAGAATCACAAATAGCTTCCAGAATAATATTGGCACTGGAGGATTCGGAAGTGTGTATGTGGGCATCCTGGAAAATGGAACTCAAGTTGCAGTGAAGATGCTCTCTCATTCATCTTCACAAGGAGTCAAAGAGTTCTTAGCTGAGGTAACACTTTTTAGTTCAGATTTCCATAAGTTAATATCCTTTCTAATGTCACATGACCGGAAATAAATCTGCTGTTATCCCAACTGTTGCTCTTTGTTGAGATCCGCGCATTGAAAAAATTTGAAGGGTTAGGATTGGAATAACAGGTCCAGTCTGTTCTAATTGAAACTGTCTGGAGTTTTTTAAAAATCCAAACTATGAGGCTAACAGAACAGTTTGGCTTAAATATATATGTTTTTTCTTTGTTTTCAGGCTCAAAATTTAACGAGAGTTCATCACAAGAACCTGGTGTCACTAATGGGCTATTGTATGGATGGAGATTGCATGGCGCTTGTGTATGAATACATGCAAGAAGGAACTCTACAAGATAAGCTCGGAGGTCAACTACTTTTTACACAATGGTCTTTTCTCATAATCAAGAGGTTACTGAAATAGTTATGTGGTGTATAATATAAGGTTTTATTTTGTCGAATCGCAGATAATGGAAAGCCATTGATTTGGAAACAACGGCTTCAAGTTGGATACGAATCTGCACAAGGTAGAGCAGCATTTTACAAATGGAAATCTGATGCATATATCCTTTTTCTGGACGTAAATTTTGTCAAGTACTTGCCTACCATTAAAGCAAAGTCAAATACCGTAATTTTCAAGTACAAGCAGAGAAACTGACATAAGTTACAATTTTATTGTCATTGAGGTTTAGAATTTTTGTTATTGAGGATTTAAAAAGTAGAGCATGATCGAAGAATGAAAAATGAAAGTACTTGAACACCCATATTCATATATATATATATATAGGAAATTGCTAATATGCTACGCATAGCATAGAGGGCCTCCGTGCTATGGCTCAATATTTGAGTTTTCAAAATCCTAACGGTCGATCCGAACCGTTCAACATGATCTCCATATGAATATGTACTTGCAAACCAAATTTTACATTTTTTAGAATTTTTTTACTATTTTTTTAGATAGGTAGAAAATCACTTGATCTGAAAATTCTGTACCATTCAGATCAATTGTTTTTCTACCTGTCTAAAAAAATTTTAAAAAATGTAAAATTGGTTTGCAAGTACATATTCATATGGAGATCATGTTGAATGGTTCGGATCGATCGTTAGGATTTTGAAAACTCAAATATTGAGCCGTAGCACAGAGGCCCTCTATGCTACGCGTAGCACCGTAGCCAACTCCTATATATATATCATAGGGTAAAATACTGGGAGTAACATGCCTTGATTGAAATATCATCCTGTAACTAAGTGTTTATCACTACAAAAAAAAATGAAGGGTTGGAGTATTTGCACAAGGCATGTAATCCACCACTAATACATAGAGATGTGAAGACGAACAACATTCTTTTAAATGCAAATCTTGAAGCAAAGATTGCCGATTTTGGGCTCTCTAGAGCTTTTAACAATGCAAGCACTCATGTTTCAACTGCAGTAGTTGGCACCCCAGGCTACCTAGACCCTGAGTAAGACCCCTTTTCTTATTTTCTTTTGATTTAGCTTACTCTTTTTAATTTATTTTCTTTGATCTTCTTAACACAGTAACCAGCTTTTTTCAATTCTCGAGAATTTTATTCTCCTTTGTTGATTAAAAAGTAATTTACCTCAGAATTTACCTTAGTAGTTGCCTACAAAGTAACGACAAATGTAACAATTAATCACCTGATGCAGCACCGACATAAATTCAATTTTGTTACACCATTTGAATTGAATTATTTTATTTCTGCAGCATTAGATAAAAAAGCCTTCATACATTATACACTAGATTAAATTAAGAAGTTCCTGATATGATTAAATCTGTGCAAATTCAGGTACTATACCTTGTACCAGCTAAGTGAAAAGAGTGATGTGTTTAGCTTTGGAGTAGTTCTGCTAGAAATCATTACAGGCAAGCCTCCCATCATTGCAGGCCCAGATGGAGGCCATGTGATAGATTGGGTAAGTCAAAAACTATCAAGAGGAGACATAGAGAACATAGTGGATCAAAGAATGCATGGGCAGTATGACATAAACTCTGTTTGGAAGGTTACTGACCTGGCACGCAGGTGTACTGATAATAGCTCTGCTCAGAGGCCTACCATGAGTGGAGTAGTTGCAGAACTCAAGGAAAGCCTTGATTTGGAGATCTCTACAGAGGGCACCCGTAGCGGGAGTACAAACCCGCATAATTATTCAAGAAATGGCAATTCTGTAAGTGATTTCGAGAAGGCCAACAAGGAAGGCATGCCTGCACCAGGTCCCACAATGAGATAATTTATCTGTCTATTTCCTTGGAGGGCTTTGTTTTTGTAATCCCATGCAATAAATAAATTGGCAGTCTTTTTGTGAACCGAATTGTGGTATCTTTAGTAAATTGTCTACAAGCATTTTGGGCATTCCTTTCTATTTTTAATTTATTTTTTTGTTAGAACTTTTCTGCATAGCGCGATAAGTTGACTGAGCCATATGCCCATACCAGCCCCAATTAGACCTGACATGAAATTTTTTCATTTTAAATTATAGCAATATAACCAATACGTTACGTATTATACGTACTCTTAAGTGACAAATAATTAAGTAGAGTCGTTCTCTGCCATGCGAAACCCAGTTTGCTGTCTCCACTTTAGCAAACCCCAGTATGGCTTTGATTACACTTCATCTGATTGAAGTGAACTTTTGAAGGTGTTTTAAAATGAAAAGATCATGTTTATCTTATTTTATAAGCTGGTAACTATTTATAAAACTATAGGAATAATTGCCAAAATTGCTACCTAGTAGGTCCAACTTTTTGAAAACTTGACAGCGACTGTCAAGGCCTACCTAGTAGGTCCAACTATTAGTTTTACACCCAATACCCCAGGAAACACTAGTTGAACTACACAACAACAACTAACTATTCTCAGTTTGAAAATTAAATATCATCATTGCCTTCAATCAGATGAAGTGTAATCAAATAGCAATTTGAAGTCAATAAATAATTGGGTAAGTCTAATTTGTTAGTCATTTGGAATTTCAGGTCAATTTAATCAAAATATAACCAAAAAAAAAAAAAATCAATCAGAACCAGTAAATTAAAATTTCAAATTAATTGTGGAAATCAGGATACCAAGACACTGTTTTCAAGGATCATGAGCTCCAATAATGTAGCGGAAGAGGGAAATAAAAAAGAGGAGCATAATAAGGAAAGAAATCAATGAGAAAATTATAAAGATAACCCTTTGTGGGATGGTCAAGTGCCTCTTCTTCTCAAATCTCATTTCGAAAGCTTCAACACTGTGGAGCAAAAATCTCAAATCTCAGTCGTCACTTTACATGCTTCGTGGCTCTCGGCCGTTCCACCCGCGCGGCCGCTAATCTAATCTGCCTTTTCCGGCATCAAAGAGGGCGAGAGGAGGAGATTTCCGGTTAATTCAATTCTGTGTATTGAAGTATCTCTGTCTCTCTCTTGCCCCCGGAGAGAGGGGTTGTAGTTGTACATCTCTGGCCCTGTGTCGTCGGGCATCGTCGACGAAGACGACGATTAGGGAGGAACACGAAACTGGGGTTAGAGCATCGGCTCCGGTTTAATTGGTTTTAAACCGAACCGTAAGTTCGGATAAAACGGATTTTTTGTGTTAAATGAATCAGTTTGGTTTAATTTTAAAAACCGATTAATTATTGGTTCGGTTTGATTTAAATTTTTTTAAAGCCGGTTACATCAAATCCCGACATTTTTATTAATATCCAAAGTTTAATACAAATTATCAATTCTGCCCAGAACTCGACTCAATATCGAAAAATACCCAAGCCGGCTAGAAAATGGCCGGCTTAGGTATCAGAGTAAACCGGCCATTTTCTAGCCGGCTTACTCCATTTTTTTTTTAGAGAGAGACACTATGAAGATCAAAATATTGAAATCTAACTCTGAAAATTTGAAATATTTTTTTAAATTATTTGTTATATTACTTCTTTGAGGAGGGATCAAGTTACAACAATCATTTTTTTTATTTTCAAAGTCCAAATCGTCGATCCAAACCGTTCAACATGATCTCCACAATAAACTGTGCTTCCAGATCAAATTTGACATTTTTTTGAATTTTTTTTACTATTTATTAAGTATTTTACAAAAAATAGTCATATTCAGACCATTGAATTTTGTACCCATCTTAATAAATAGTAAAAAAGTTCAAAAAAATGTAAAATTTGATTTGCAAGCACATTTTATTTAGATAATAATGTTGAACGGTTTGGATCGACGATTTGGACTTTGAAAATGAAAAAAATGGTAGTTGTAACTTTGTTGTAACTTGATCCCTCCTCTACTTCTTTTGATGTATAATTAGCATATTTATACTAAAATACGATAGAATACTTGAAATTATATTGAATTACACTATATTACAATAAATTATGTTCAATTATACTAAATTACGTAAAATTACAATAACTTCGCTAATTATACTGAAATACGGTAAATTACATTAAACTACACAAAATTACGCTATAGTAGACTGATTTTGCTCATCTTTCATGAATCATAAAAAATAGTAATTTAAAAATTTCGAAAATAGTAAAAATTGGTATTCTACAAGTTCATTATGTAACTAATTTACTGAGCTATTTGGATTGAATAATAGAAATGAAAATCTTAATCGGAAACTTCAACTCAAGTTTTGAGGCTCTTCCCTTAGTTTTTTGGCGATTCTGAATTTCGGCAAGCTTTCCGAAAAGTGGTCATTTACTGAAATCGGACACTCGAGCGCCGTTTTATGACCGTTTGAAGTTTCATCGTCGTTTTTTCCCTTTTCAGTGAAGATATCGTCCCTATTCATACCGTATTTTAGCGTAATTTACCGTATTTTAACGTAATTTAATGTAATTTAACGTAATTTAACATAATTTAGTGTTATTCAACATAATTTCAATTAATCTATCGTATTTTAGTATAAATATGCTAATTATACATCAAAAGAAGTAATATAACAAATAATTTAAACAAAAATTTCAAATTTTCAGAGTTAGATTTCAATATTTTGATCTTCATAGTGTCTCTCTCTCTAAAAAAAAAAAATGGAGTAAGCCGGCCAGAAAATGGCCGGTTTACTCTGGTACCTAAGCCGGCCATTTTCTGGCCGGCTTGGGTATTTTTCGATATTGAGTCGAGTTCTGGGCAGAATTAATAATTTGTATTAAACTTTGGATATTAATAAAGATGTCGGCATCAAATCGTTCGAAAAGAAGTGTGCAAATTTTTTTAGACTGAGATATTTATTATGAACATTTTCTTTGTTCTTCAGCATGAAAATCACTAAATCAGTAAATCCTAATACAATTTTGTGTATTGAAATAAATAATTTTTTTGAGCCTATAAAAATATTTAAAAAATAACAAAAATTGTTTATTTTTCTATTAATATTTTATTTTGGTTCAATCAAATAAATTGAAATTTAGTTCAGTTTGTTTGATTCGGTTTTAATTCGGTTGATAAGTTTATTTCAGCCAGTTTGTTGTATTTTTGAAAATTAAATAAAATTTTAATTTACCTATTTTATTTCGGCTTTAATTGAACTGAACTGATGAACACCCTTATATGAAAAAAAAAGATCGGAAATGAAATTAAGTGAAGTAAAATATACAGAAATTTATATATTTAGATATATCCATCAAATTTTCAAATTTGATTATTTCTCGTCTAAATTCACATATTTATAAATATAACTATTTCTTAATTTAATCAATCAAAAATAAAGATCAATATTAATAAAAATTGATAGGACTGTTTTGTCCTTCAAAAGACCGAAATTTTTATTAATACCTCAAAAAAAAAGAAATTATCAAATCTGCCCTCACTCCAAAATTATTTTTAAAATTGCCCTAACCGCCCAGCCACTGGGTGGTCCAGATCCATAGCAGACCGCTCACCTTCTGGGTGGTCCACTTTTTTTATTTTTTTAGAGACAATATGAATATCAAGATGCTGAATTTTTAACGCTAAAAATTCGGATTTTTTTATAAAATATTAGTTAGATTACTTCTTTTAAGCATATTTATACGAAAATACGCTAAATTACTTGGAATTATGTTAAATTACTTTGAGTTACACTAATTACTTTAAATAACGCTAAATTACTCTAAATTACATTAAATTACGCTAAAATACGGTAAATTATGCTAAATTACATATGAATAGGGACGATATCTTCACTGAAAAGGCGAAAAACGACAACGAAACTTCAAACGGTCATAAAACGGCGCTCGTGTGTCCAATTTCAGCAAATGACCACTTTTCGGAAAGCTTGCGAAAATACGCATGCATTCATGCTCGCTACGCCAGATTTCGAAATTCAGAATTGCCAAAAAACTAAGGGAAGAGCATTAAAACTTGAGTTGAAGTTTCCGATTAAGATTTTCATTTCTATTATTCAATCTAAGTAGCTCAGTAAATTAGTTACATAATAAACTTGTAGAATACCAATTTTTACTATTTTTGGAACTTTTTTACTATTTTTTATGATTCATGAAATATGGCACATAATCGGTCTACTTTAGCGTAATTTTGCGTAGTTTAGCATAATTTACCGTATTTCAGCATAATTAGCGAAGTTATTGTTATTTAGCATAATTTTAAAGTAATTCAACGTAATTTAACATAATTCCAAGTAATTTAGCGTATTTTAGTATAAATATGCTTAAAAGAAGTAATCTAACTAATATTTAAAAAAAAAATCTGAATTTTTAGCGTTAAGAATTCAACATCTTGATATTCATACTGTTTCTAAAGAAAAAAAAAAAAAAAAGTGGACCGCCCCCTCTCTGGGCGGTCAGCTATGGGTAGTGGACCGCCCAGAAGGTGGGCGGTCTGCTATGGATCTGGACCGCCCAGTGGCTGGGCGGTTAGGACAATTTTCAAAATAATTTTCGAGTGAGGGCAGATTTGATAATTTCTTTTTTTTGGGGTATTAATAAAAATGCCGGTTCAAAAGACGGTAGTGTATAATGTGTTTCTCCTTCATCTGAGTCAACAACTCTTATCTAAATTGTACTGAAATATAAATTAACATGAATTGCACTAAACTATAGTACAAAATGATCCAGTTGTATAAATTTCAAGTTTGATCATTTTTTATTGTTAAACAATCTTATATGAATTCACATCCCCTCGTGTTACCGGACTGAGTACAATTGAATCGGATGGTCTAAAATTATTTTTTTAACTTGGCACGAATCTCAAAGCACAAATAATACTGCTCCCTTGTCATCCCGAGCAAGCACCGGCTGAGAGTAAATCTGGGCCGTCCGTTTCAATTGTGTGTGAGTCAGGTACCTGAGAGGACACGGCTATCAACTTATATGCCCTTCAATTTGAACGGCTTGGATGAACTACTGGACCTTTTTGTAAGGTGAGTTACTGAGTTGTGTTGTCGATGGCAACTGTCCTTCATTGATCACTGGGCATTATTGGGCTATCAAGTATCAACTTAAAGTGGGGAATTTCGTGTAAATATACCCTTCGAAAATTTTAAATTACATATATCTCCCTCTTAAGTTCTTAATATCATAATATTATTTGGAATTTGGATGAATTGACAATAAATTAATTTAATAATAATTTTTAAATTAATTAGCTAAAAAATAAAAAAATTAAGGAAAATTTGGTGACCATAAATATTAGTTGTATTAAATTTAATAGTGATTTAATGAATGTTAAAATTTGCATTAAATTATAGTATTTTTTTTTTGAGAAAACAAAAGGTTCTAGTCCTCATTTCATTAACCTTAATTGATTACATTGTTTGGAGTAAATTATAGTATTTTTGTACAGCTATGATAAGAAATATAATGTAGATCACATTCTAAATATCGGATTTTAAAACTAAAATTTTCTTTTGGTTATTGTAAAATATATTAAATTAATCTATTGCTAATTATTCCTATGGTATTTAATTTTTCATAGCAACTCTATAAATTAAGATGTATCCTAATGCCAAGAGTTGTGCTTTACCATCTTGTGATATTTATTTATCAAAGTCTTTTGTGCGCTTAAATATTCCACCCACAAAAAAATTCTAATCAAACTGAGAATTAATATTTAACCTAATAATATAATTAACAAAATGCAATTCTAGAGAAAGGGTCGGTTGACCTTTCTAATACCTAGCTCATAGGTTAAAACGTGGTGCCCTTGTTTATGGATGATATCATATTTGGCATATGAACATTCTTTATACGATTAATTAGTTTCCTGGTAGAAGTACAGCTCCTTTATAAAAGCTGTCTTTAATTTCCAGGCAAAATCTTCTAGGCGAGAGAAACAAGAAATTCTCGTCGAGGAAAAATGGTGGTTATATGGCACCTTCATCTTCTGGTGCTGCTCCTGGCAATTAACGGAGTCGATGGCGTGCCGCGTTATGTCAGTAAGTTCCCTATGACTATCGGTAGGAGCCATCCGATTTGTACTGATCAAGTACATACGGATCTTGATACTGATCAGACGGTTCTGACATGACCGCCATTGGACCGCCCCTCTACTTATATATTTGTTTCCTTTAACATTTTTTTCTCCTAAATTTTTATTTATTTTTTCTTCTAATTATGGCATGGTGTAGAAATATCTAAACACGGCTATTATGTCGAAATCCTTATGAATTCTTGAAAAAAAAATAAACAATGACAATCACCTAAAAAATTAATTATAAATTAAATGTATTGGAATTCTTTATAAAATTAAGACAAAAAATCTGATATTTTCCAATACAAAAAAATTTCAGTATTAATTGGTATATCCTACCTTAATGTGTCAAAATTTTAAACTTGATAATTTTAATTATTGTTCTGTTTTATTCGGGTAAATTAAAGAATATTACCATCAGTTCAATTATTAAACAATGAATATAAATTCTGTGCATTTTTTTTTTCAAATGTTGATTTTTCTTACCGTATATTTTCCATAAATCTTAGTAACCAAAATTACAGCTGTTATGTATTTTAAAAAATAACTTGACGTTTTCAAACTTAAAAAAAAAAAAATTCTAGTTTCATGTTTTAAAATTTACAATTATTTTGAGAACCCATCGTTAATATTATTTTTTTAAATGAAAATGGAGTACTCAACCTAACTTTAAGTATCCATAAGGGATCTTTCAGTTTGATTTGAAATTCAACTAAAATGTTTCTTATAAATATTTAAAATTAGAAAGCTTGACATTTATCTTTATATGAAAAATATAAATTACCAATTGACCACAATAAGATTTTGAAAACTTGCATCATGATATCATTGACATCATGCATGATACCAATTTAGTCTTTGTTTGTGTTTGTAATTTTTTTGATTTATTGTGTAATTAATTAATGGGGAATGCTTGTTTTGTCAGAGCTTCCATGGATCAATAAAAAAGCACCAACATTAGCAATTGCTGGGGCGCTTGCTGGGGCAGGTGTGGTAATTCTTCTTCTATTCCTCATTTGCCTGTGTTGCTGCTTTAGAAGATGCATACGTAAGTTTCACCTCTTAATTTCCCTGTTTATTTTCATATTCTAAAGTAATAACCACTCTCTCTATATATATATACCTCAAAAAAGGAATCCCTATGATCACATCAGTTTGAATCCATAGCACGAATCTTAAAGGGACTCTCGAAAAAGGAGGAACATTTGCTCATAATAAGTAACCATCACAATAAAATATATGAAACTAGCTAGTGATCTCAGATATTTCCAGAATAACCAAAAGGGATGAGGTTCAGAATAACCACAATTCCACAATAATTAATGCTCAGAATTTTAGCTTTTATATGTTGACAAATGTTGTTCAGAAGTTATTTTTCCAAGCCCCATTATCTTGATTGTAATATGAGCCAAAAACATAAGTAACCGCTGACAGCTTAATTCATAAACAATAAAAGATGAATGAGTAGAACTAGGATGTTCTTAAGCTCATCATCAAGTCTCTTTGTGAGCTTAACTAAAAAAATCTATCGGATTGGCTTCAAACAACACATCCAAACTGTTGAAACCGGTCTACTTCACGAGTGATGCATTTACATGTCAAATTTATAATTTTTCGAACTAGTTTAGTATAAAGTCAAGTGGTAAAAAAATGATGAAAAATAAACTCATTAAAATAAACTTATAAATCATTTTTTTTTGACTGCTTGACTTCATACTAAATTAGTTCAAAAATTTAAAAATTTGATATGTAAACACATCATTCATGAAGTAGATCGGTTTGAACGGTTTGGATGCATCGTTAATTTGAAGTTAATCCGATAGATTTTTGAGTTAAGCTCAACACCACTAGCAAGCAATTAATGATGGATGCTATGATATATGCAGGTAATCCTTTTCCGAAACCAAAAATTGATTATAGGATTAATGATGCCACAATTACAAGCCAAGCTCACTCAAACACATCTCACTCAAACAAAGTCGTTTCTCAATCAAACAAAGTCGTTTCTCAATCAAACAAAGTGGTTGCACACGAGCTTTTTGATTTTGAGAATCGTCAGTTCAGTTACAATGAATTGAGGAAAATCACAAATAATTTCCGAAGCAACATCGGCACTGGAGGGTTTGGAAGTGTGTATGTGGGTGTTTTGGAAAATGGAACTCAAGTTGCAGTAAAGATGCGTTCTCACACTTCTTCTCAGGGAGTTAAAGAATTCTTGGCTGAGGTAATTAATTATTTATTTATTTATCCCATTTTATACATGTTCAGCGACTGGGGGGGGCGGATCGATAGGCTTTCGACCAAATTTGGTCCAATGCTTGATCGAAGCCGTCCAATCCACTTCAATATTCGTGCACGCTATATCCACACGAACTTTAAAGCGGACATCGGACTGCCTCCGGTTCCTCCAATACAGTTGTAATTTCAAAAAGAATCCGGAACTTGCCGGAAGTAACTGGGAATTTTTTTTAGTTAAAGTTAAACCTATTTTTCAGGCATAGATAATCAAATTTAGACTCGTACGAATCTAAATTCATCTATCATGAATCTCAATGCTGATCAGACATACATAATCAAATTTTTATAAGACATTAATTATTCAAATTTTTTGGACAAGAGTTTACCAGAGTTGACCTATTTTTCAGGCTAAAAACTTGACAAGAGTTCATCATGTAAACTTGGTTTCTCTGATTGGATATTGCATGGATGAAAATTCCATGGCGCTGGTGTACGAGTACATGCCGGAAGGAACTCTACAAGACAAGCTCAGAGGTACTTTTCAATTTCTCTTCATCAATTCTCAAGATTTTGGTATTTTAATTAATTCCTGTATTCTTTGAATGCAGATAATACACGGATTCTTACTTGGAAACAAAGGCTTCGAATTGCATATGAATCTTCACTAGGTACACAAATTTCACAAAACCTTGATGAGTTTTTCATTTGCAACATGATTTTTTTACAACATATGCTACCGATGTCCTTTCTAATTTTCCGCAACGAGTCCTGACAAGCACAGACTCTTTGATTACACAGGACAAATAAAAGCCTGACAAACTTTTGCATCATAGGAAGCATATATACTTCTCTCAAACAAATTGAACGAGGTTACAAGTTCCAATTTTAATAGCAAATACCAAAACAATTTCTACAATTTCAATAAAAAAATTTCACTAAAAATGTTGTGAAAATCCTGCCAACATGGTCATCTATCTATCAATCCATTCATGATCCGGACAGTCATGATTAAATAATAGGTTCTCTCAAAACTCAAATACTCTCCATTCTTCAATCATGACTGTTCGAATCATGAATGGCTAGACAGATAGACCATTTTGGCAGGATTTTCCCGCTCATCTATGAGTAGGAGATTCGGTTCCCCGAATTTGAAACAACAAAGGTGCCATTTTTACAAAGAATAAAATTCACCACCAGTCATTAAACTACAGTTAAATCGTATTTAACACATCAGAGAAAGCATCGATCATATATATCTACAATAATGGGATAGTATCCGCGAGAGATAGTGTCGATATATTCTCGCGGATACTCCTGTCGCTAATAGAAAAAAACACCTTTCTGTCAGTGTACCCTCACAGATAGTCACTTTTTACTCTCGCGGATACTGTTTCATTCTTGTAGTATTATTGAAATCTTATACTCTAGTTAAAAAATTTTGTACAATGAAGGATTGGAGTACTTGCATAAAGGGTGTAATCCGCCACTAGTTCACAGAGATGTGAAGACCAACAACATTCTTCTAAATGCAAATCTGGAGGCAAAAATTGCAGATTTCGGACTATCAAGAGATTTTACTATGGATGGAAGCAGTCTTATTTCAACGACTGTAGTAGGGACTCCTGGCTACTTGGACCCAGAGTAAATAAATTTTTTATTTTTATTTTCTCTTTAACATGCACCACAACCTCCTTTCTTGTTCTTAATTTGCATCCATTAATTAGTACTAAAGTTCATCCAATTGGTAGTCTAATTAACCAATGTAATAACAAATCCCACTATCATCACTTGTAGTTATTCAGCTTTTGTTCTACAACTTAAAATTATTATATATTTAAAGTGCTGTACATGCATACAACAGGACTAAAATTTTCTATTGTAGTTGTTCGATCTGCATCAATATCCGTGTGCACGTATCTTGACATAGATCAAATGACTTCAATCAGTCGTCAGACAGAATTTCCACCCCACTCCCTAAAATTTTGTTGTTCCTCAGGAAATAACCTGGGTACTATACCTCATTCAAACTGATTGTTGCCTTAACTAATTGTTGCACCTTCAGGTACTATACCTCATTCAAACTGAGCCAAAAGAGCGACGTGTTCAGCTTTGGAATTGTTTTGCTAGAGATAATCACAGGCCAACAACCGATTATTTCTGGTTCAGAAGGGGGCCATGTGGCGGAATGGGTGCGCGAAAGGCTCTCGAGAGGAAACATTGATACCATAATAGACCCCAGAATTCATGGCCAATATGACGTAAACTCCGTTTGGAAGGTCACTGATCTTGCTTGTAAGTGCACTGAAGAAACGTCTGCTCAAAGGCCGACGATGAGTGTAGTAGTCACAGAGCTCAGGGAAAGTCTAGATCTCGAGATCGCCACAGAGGAGACTGGTACTGAAAGTACAACACATACATACTCCAGCAGCCAGAATAATTATTCCAGGAATAACAACTACATCAGTGATGTTAGTGACATTAGTATTCCAGAGATGGCTTACTTGGGTCAAATGGCACCGGCACCAAAACCGGCTGCTAGATAAATTAACATCATTTGTGCCTCCATTGTTGTTCCTCTAATAGTTTTGAAACGTTGTGAGGTAAGTAATAATTAAATTAAGTATATAATTGATTTGATATTGACATTTGTAAGGTCATTTAGTGATTGTGAGACTTTTTTTTTTTTTTTTTCAAAAATTTTGGTTTGGTTGAAGTTCAGTTCGGACTGTCATTTGATACGTATACTTAATTAACTAGTCAAAAGTATTGAGAAGTAATTAACATTATTAAGTGTTGTTGCCACTAGTTATATCCTAGATACTCAACAAAATGAGCTAAAAATATATAGTCATTTGAATATAAAAAGGTTCCAACCCATGCATGAAAGCATTCATATTAGCACTCCATTAACTTTTTGTGGGCAGTATTAGTCTTTTTTTTTTTGTTTTTTGAGAAGTGTGGACAGTGTTAGTCAATGTCATTTATTGATTAAGGCATCGATCCATAATACATGTGACTGGAGAACTGAAAAATTGATCAAATAATTTAAGTGGCCAGCTTCTGACATTAGAAAAGTATAGTAATTATTAGACAAAAAAATTAGCCCCTTTCTTATACGGTACTGTTCACATTTTGTGAACTCAATTCTAAGATCTTTTAAATTAACCGTTCAAAATCCATCTATCTTACAAATAATGCGTCTATATGAAAAAATTTAAACTTTCAAACTAATTTAGTATAAAGTCAAACGTAAAAAATTAGAAGGTTTATAAATTAATTTTAATGCATTCATTTTTTGAATTCTTTTTACCACTTGACTCTATACAAAATTAGTTTGAAAATTTAAAATTTCCATATGTAGACGCATCACTCATAAGATAGATGGATTTCAACGGTTTAAATTCGTCGTTTGAAGCCAATCTAATAGATTTTAGAGTTGAGTTCGAACTTGATAAACTTAAGAATACCCTAGTTTTAGTGGAAGTTTAACATTCATAACAACTAATTAACTTGACAACTTTGACTGAAACATCTCTAAATTGTAGATTATTATATTTTGGATGTTTCGAGTATGTATCCATGATATAATGTACACCCGATTTATACATCATCATATACCCATCAATTTTTAAAGGATAAAAAAGTCATTTCTAATACTTAGAGTTTTTTTTAAGAATACATTTGATCTAGTGGTAAAGACACATGTGTTCGAAATTTGAATGGGAGCAATTTATTATTGTAATAACAGCAGTATGAAATAGTTAGATGACTTGACCTCCTAACTTTTATTCAAAAAATATTTGAGTTTTTTTTTTTATTTATGAAACTTTTTTCACAAGCTCTTCAATTACTACAACGACAGATAGTGTTCCATTCTTATAGCGGATAGTTATTTTTTACCCTCGCAGATAGTGTCCCATTCTTATAGCGGACGGGTTCGTTAGTACCTGGTGTAATGCATCTCATACTGGTTGAGTTCTTGCTCTTTGCTGTCTGGTGGGCCGTTTAGATTCACACGAACGCTTTTAGATTCGTCCTGAGATGTAACGAACGGTTCATATTTAACTTGATTACATGAGGGGATCCGAATTAACCGTTGGGTCCCTCTGGGAAGGGCCTTTTAGCTTGTCTGGGCTTGGTCCATATTAATTACATGTGCTTAGTCTCTCTGGAGTGGGGTTTGCTTTTATTGTAAAATAAATTGTTTACGGATCTGTCCATAATTTCTTGGGTAGTGCTGAAATATCCAAATTTTCCTTGAAATTTGATTTAAATGTGAAAATAATTGATTTAATTTCTTGGGTTAATTGTGCCATTGGACGGCCACATATGACAGAGTCCGGGTGTTAATTAATTAAGGTGCTTATCAATTTTATATCTCCGTAGACCACAAAAGACCTCAAATACAAAAAGTCAAAACAATACTATAATTAAAAAATATGCACATTCTAAAAAAAAAATGTTGATGAAACAAAACACATTACCAATAAAAAATTGTACTTCCGATATAAAATAATATATGTATGGCAAAAACACATTGAGTTAGTCAGGACATGGTCAATGAGGCTGTTTTTTTAGAGAATAGACTTTTGGACTTCCATCAACGTGCCATCCTCGCTTGTATAATTGTGGATGATGTAACTGCTTATACAACAAAAAAAATTTAGGGACGTGCAAACTGGATTGGTCCAAGAGAAAATTTATAATTCTGGAAAATTGTATATGTAACCCTGAATTTCTGCATTTCACACATCTAGCCTGTGGGTGTGTAGCCAATAACTTGTTGTTTTCATTTGAAGTTTTATTTAGGAACCCAATCAAAATTTCCGCTCCTAAAGTCACTGACACGTGGGGGATCCGTATCCTCCCAGATACTTGACTCAAGCAAATTGAAATAACAGCCCAAATTAATCCTATCTGGGCCAAACTCAATCCGGTGCCTATAGAAACTGTAGGGGGCCTGTTTTGAGATTCGTGCCATGTTAAACGAACCGTCCGATCATAATTTGCTTGAGTCAGGTAACCTGAGGTGATGTGAATTCGACACGTGGGTCGGGGGTTGGGGGTGGATTTTGAGGGAAAACTATATTCAATATTTAAATGTCCAAACCCACTCCGGACCCACGTGACTTTAGAAGCAAAAATTTCCTGCCCACAGGAGAGATTCGGTTCCTTTTATTTATTTATTTTTGGAAGGTTAAGTAGAAAAAAAGGGAAAATGTAATTGGTCCATTAATAATCGCCATTTCCAATAACTCGTGTATAATAAAAAAGCCCAAGCATATGTAATCATTTTTCTGATTTAAAAATGCGAATTTAAACTGGGGAAAATGGAGAAGTTCCCAAATAAGTAAGTACATATAGAGAGCATTATTTGAAGCTTCATTCCTAAACCATTTTTTTCATTGGCAAGATAATAAGAGCCCCAAAATGAAGGTCAAGGTGCCCTTTTGGTGCTTATTTCTTCTCCACATCTCAGTTGGTGTTCTTAGCCAGCCTGACTCTCTTGGTATGGTTGCATTTCCAACTTAATTATCTCTTATCAGTATATGGAAATGTAAATTTTTTTAACAGAGTTGTTAGCAACCAAAGGAGAAATGATCATAGTCTACTTAGTACTTGAAGTTTCTCGAATTTGGCGTGAATAAGATTTTTATTTCTTCTTTTGTTAAACATGAAATTATCTAGGAAAATGACTAGTTATCTATCGAACAATTCTAGCTATTTCCTCCAAACACTGTGCAGTACCAGCAAGTTCTAACCAAAATTTTGATAAAATCTTCTCTAGGTTTCATAAGCATTGATTGCGGGCTTCCACCAAATTCTACTTACATCGACAAAATCACCGGTTTAACTTATGTCTCAGATGCACAATACATAGATACAGGGACAAACCACAATGTTTCCGGCGTCTATATCACATCTGCTGTGTCAAAGCACTATTACGACGTCAGGAGTTTCCCAACTGGACCTCGAAACTGCTACACTTTGAGGTCGTTGACTTCCGGGTCAAAGTATCTGATCAGAGCAACTTTCATGTATGGAGATTATGATGGTTTGAGTAAGCCCCCAATATTCGATCTCTATATCGGTGTGAACTTCTGGAGAAGAATGAACATCAGTGATGCATCTTTCGCGTATATTGCGGAAGTAATTACCGTTGTGACAAACAACTATGTACAAGTTTGCCTTCTGGATAAGGGTCAAGGAACACCGTTCATATCTAGCCTCGATTTGAGGCCACTAAAGCCTGGTATGTATCCTGCGGTGGCAAATTCTTCAGTTTCAATGTCCCTTCATCGGCGGCTGAATGCTGGAGTAGATGATTCTGTGTTGGTAAGGTAATGCAGTATCCATTTTAATTTTCATTTTGGTTTCTCTTATGCAAGGTTTCTTAGCACATTGGAAAAGATTCTCAAATTTAGTTGGAAATCCTAGGCAGAAAACCAGATTTGCTACTGCCACATGTTCTTTCTCAATTCTCAGTACTTCTCACAAATTATTCGTGTATCGTTGAAGGTACCCAGCTGACCTGCTTGACCGAATTTGGGAGCCGTTCAACAGTCCAAGCAGCTGGACCCAAGTGAATACAACGTCCCCTGTGAAAACCCCCCCAAATGACATGTTTCAGGCACCTTCTATGGTGATGCAATCTGGTTCCTCTAACGATCCAGGCTACCAGATCCGCTTCTACTGGGTGATAGAATTGGAATACAAATCCCCGACATATTTCGTTGTAATGTACTTTGCAGAGTTAGTACCGCCTCCTTCACCTAACCCGGGGCCAGACCCGAAAAAGCCACCCAAGAAGGGCAGCGGCAACAGCACCAACCAATTTAGGGAGTTTAGCATTTCCATTAATGGATATCTGTGGTATGATTTGCCGGTTGTGCCCCAGTATCTAATGACTAGCGAAGTTTATGGGTATACTCAGCCAACTACCTATACACAGTATAATGTATTGCTTCAACCAACCGACAATGCCACACTGGCACCATTACTAAACGCGGTTGAGATATTTGTAGTTCTACCGACAGCTGATTTACCTACAGACAGCGGCGACTGTAGGTTTTTGTTCTTTCTTCCTCAATTGCAAATTTATCTTATCTTTTCTCTCTCTTTTTTATTCTGTAGTTTCTTAAATAAACTTGATCATTATCAGTGAAATAGAATTTCACAACATTAACAATTCATCTATGAACGTTATAATTAGACACATTTCCGGCTTTTAATTATAGTAATTCTGCATGATATATTTTATGTCGCCATAAAGAAGCAATTTTAGTTTGCTAGGGTCATAATATCAAATGCATCAATTAGATTCCTTGTAGGTAATGCAAAAAACAAATTTATAGTTTTCTTGTCATTTTATCCAAAAAAAAAAAAAAATCAGTTCTTGCCATAATGGCAATCAGAGAAGGGTATCTACTGAAGAAGAACTGGACAGGAGATCCTTGTAATCCAAAAGTACTTTTGTGGACTGGAGTTACATGCAATTACGGGATTGCTACACCTCCTCGTATCATCACTTTGTAAGTTTTCTTCTTTTAATTCATTCAAAGAGGAATGCATCTTAAAAATTATAATGCATGTAGCTCCTAAGAAGAAATGTTTTGGATTTGTTTGGCAAATTTAATGTAGCTCCTAAGTCTTTGTGCATTCTTTTTTTCCCTTTGACCTGAAGAAACTTGTCGTCCACCGGATTGAGTGGTGGGATTGCGACTTATTTCTCCAACTTTACGGAGCTTCAGTCTCTGTAAGTTTTTTTGCTTGATTAAACCAAAAATTTCCGAAAATAGCAAAACTAATAACATTATACAGTTAATTGTCAGAGATCAAAGATGGCATGGCGTCGGTGCCCTGTAATTCTGTAAAGGATGGGGTTTTGTCCAAAACTTCTTGTATAAACAAATTTTTCTTGGGATCAATCAATCAATAAATCCAGGTTAAGTTTAAGTCAGCCCAAGTTGGTAACTGTTGTGGGTGGGGCCAATTTAGCTAAAAATTTGGGCCTGATCAAATGGGACCCAAACATATCCGATTAGGTTAATTCGAGAGGTGAATGGATGAAGGGCCCAATAGTCCCTTATACCCAGGTTCTTTTCGAATTCGCATCCTATGAGATATCTCAAACTCAATTTGAATCTGTACAAAATCTGAACCATTTAAATTCTCTCTGTACGAATTTCAAAGCAAGTTAAACTGACCCTCCATTTCAAATAGGGTGTATTCTCTGTGATATCACAAATTTTGCATGACCGACGTGTACGGTGCCTATTCGGGGAGAGCGAAGGGGGCCAGTATTATTTTGCTTTGAGATTCGTATAGAATGTATTTAAACGGTTGAGATTTCCAAAAAAACACTCAAAGTTTGAGATATCTCAGAGGATGCGCGCGTGGCACTGAATAGAATCCACTGAGATATCTCAGAGGATACGGACTCTTTCTTTCGACGTCGATAAAAGTGTATAGAATGGAGAAAAAACGCAATGTAAAAGTTAAGTCGAAGATTTTCTTCCAGTGTTGACAGATTTGAGTTTGAGAGATCGGAAGAGGCTTTTTCCACTAATATTGCTACATTGAATCTGAAGAGTATGCGAGAGTGTAGCAAGCATCTTTTTAACCTTTGTAATCCGATTTTTCCGTTGAATTTTGGGGGGGGGGGGGGGGGGGGGGGTGTTGGAGGGTGACTTTGTGTGTATGTGTGTTGTTGTTATTGCATCTCGATCGGAGGCAGTTTGCACGAGTGGCATAGTGGTGCTATTGTTGTATCATGGACCAATGTTGGTTCTGCACATGAAGTGTTCGATGATATGCTCCAGAGAATTCCTTTGTCGTAGTGGTATAGTTGTAACTTGTAACAGAGTCCTATTACTTGGCCTAAACCTTTAGTACATATTTTATACAAGGATAAGAACCTTGCCAAATGAGGATTCCACTTTAGGCATAAGAGTTTGGCATAATTATTAACTATGAACAATCATCATTTTCAGGGATTTATCTCACAACAACTTAACAGGGCCTATACCTGATTTTCTGGCACTCTTGCCATTGCTCACTTTCCTGTAAGTATTTAAATCATCTTTCAGTTAGCTTGTATTAAGGATTGTTCTATTAATTTAACACTTTTTATATGATCTTTTCTATACAGAGATTTGTCCTTTAACCAGCTTAGTGGATCTGTTCCCTCAGCTCTTCAAAAGAAATCACAAGATGGCACTCTAACATTAAGGTATTGCAACCATTGAAACTGACGTATGTGAGATACTGAATCAAAATACAAAAGGAGAATCAAAGGATTACCTCTAAACTCTAAAATATCATCTGTAACCTTGCAAATCAGAATTTATCACCAAAAGTCCTCATTCGCAATATATCATATTTTGTTCAAATTATGCCCAAAAGATATCACTCCTAATTATGTTCATAGACTAGAAGGACCAGGGATAGTTTTAAGATGAGAGATGGCAGTGATGGAATTTACCATGTTATTGTGGAATTGGTATTTTGATGCGTTGCACTTGCACATGAAATTTGCTAAAAGATATCACTCCTAATTATATTATAAATATCTCACACTAATATTGTTTTCCCTGGCAATTCTAGAGCCAATGATAATGGAAGCCATGGCCCTAGTCCATCTCATAGTAATAACTCATCGAGCCTGAGTGGTTCTGCGTCAGAAAACAAGATGAACAAATCAGGTGTTATCGCAGGTGTAACTGTTACAGTCGTAGTCATTTCCCTTGTGGTTCTATTTATTGTGCTAAGAAAAAGAAGAAGACCACATGGTAATTATCAACAACTTTTGAACTTGTATATTGCCTTCTTTTAACCCTTGCCAACATTTATCTATCATGAAAACTCACCTACTTACTTAAATCTCTTTCTATTTTTTTATCAAAGCATTTTATTTTGAGAACTTGTATATTTTAGTAATTTCATTTTTATATACTATTACATTTCAGAAGTGGATAAGTTTTTAGGTTCTTTCAATTTATAAACAAACACCAAACATCTAATTAAATAAAAAATGAAACATAGATGCCTATGTGAGGCCACGAGCCAGTAGTGCTAAAGGGAATTATGACGAAGATAATTCATTGCAACTGGATAACCGGCGTTTCACTCATAAAGAATTGAAGATGATAACAAATGACTTTGAGAAAGGCATAGGGAAAGGCGGGTTTGGGATGGTATATCTTGGGTATCTTGAAGATGGAACTCCAGTTGCAGTGAAAATGAGGTCAGAGTCTGCTGCGCAGGGAATCAATGAGTTCCTCGGTGAGGTAATTATTCTTTATCTTTTGTTGTTCGTTTGTTCATTGGAAAGATATGTAGTTATGTTTAATTGATTTATATTTATCTTTACTGCACCATTTTTATAGCATACAGTGTTCCCTTTATTTTTATTTTATCTTTTGCTATTTTCTCGATAAAGTTACTATAAGATAATGCAACAAAGGAAAAATAACAGCACTAAGAATTGAATTTATACAGGCACAACACTTGATAAGAGTTCACCACAGGAATCTTGTGTCTTTGATCGGTTACTGTAAGGATGGAGAATACTCTGCACTGGTTTACGAATACATGCCTGAGGGGACCGTACAAGACAAGCTCAGAGGTAATTTATCATTGACAACTAAATGAAAGACAAAAAATACCAAGGACAATTTAATTAAAGATTTGACTTTTAAATATCAAATGCAGGACCTGCTGCAGAAGCAAAACCAATGGATTGGCAAAATCGACTGAGAATTGGACTTGAATCTGCACAAGGTAAGCTTTTAAATTTTTGTTTGATAAGTGTGTAAAGAAAAGAAAATTGTTGATGTGTCCTTCTATGGAATGTAGGTTTGGAGTATTTACACAAGGCATGCAAACCTCCTCTAATTCACAGGGATGTCAAGACCAACAATATTCTCCTCAATTCAAAGTTAGAGGCAAAAATTGCCGACTTTGGCCTGTCAAAGGCTTTCAACAATGATGTCCACTCTCATATCTCCACTGCTGTTGTTGGAACTCCGGGATACCTAGATCCAGAGTATGACCATTCATCATCAGTATTTATGGTTCATTCTATTACATAAATGTATTGAAATTTAAATATTTTCAAAAGAGCCATCTAGTTGTAGGATAATAGGATACTAAGGAAAAGTGTGAAGTTATGACTCAACTGTTCATAAGAAAAAGAATATCAATTTGGTCAGAAATTTTTTATTAATATTGCATGAATATTTAAATGTGTTTCTTAATTAACTGTTAAATAAGTATCTGCAACGTCAAGAAAATTACTGAATGTTTGTTTTCTTTTCTTACTTTTAAGGTACTACGCATCATACCAGCTCAGCGAGAAAAGTGATGTATACAGCTTTGGAGTTGTTCTACTTGAGCTCGTAACGGGACAGCCCCCAATAATTGCGGGCCCACAAGGGGGTCATGTAGTACAATGGGTCCGCCAGAGGCTCTCCAAAGGAGACATTGAAGATGTTGTAGATGCCAACATGCAAGGAGAATATGACGTGAACTCTGTATGGAAGGTTGCTGATCTGGCATTGCGGTGTGTTTCTCATACCTCAATTCAAAGACCCACTATGGCTGATGTCGTTGCTGAGCTGAAAGAATGCTTGGAGCTTGAGACTGTCAATGAGAAAGGTCATAGTTCAAACCCTAGTAGTACTACAAGTTCAATGTATATGAGGAATGATAATGCTTTCACGTATCCTAGTGGTGTGGGAGAGGTTAGTCAGACATATGAGATGGGACATATAGTGTCAGGTCCAGCTGCAAGATAGGATTTGACCTAGTTTTTTTGTATATTATTTCCATAATTTATGCAACTCATGAAGAATTATTACAACCTTAGTCTTATTGTTTAACTTGTCAACTAAGACTTTGGACTCATGTTGCCGAACCTATATGTAATGGGGAGTCTTATTTTTCTGTAACAATTCAAATAACAGAAAAAGAGAATGTTTTTTGTAGACTGTTTGCATATGTGATGTAATGGGTTAGGGTGCTTTAATGATTAGCAGCAATTATTGAAAGATCATTTCTATTGTTCTGCACTAGTATAATGGTTTCATTTTGTGAACCCCATGATCAATTCGGGTTTCTAGCAATCTATGTGAATCAACTGAAATGAACCACAAGGAATCCATGGAAATTGTTTTATTGTACAAGGATAACAGTTTGTCTTCTTAATAGCACATGGTGCCATAGGTTCCATTTTTCATACTTCCAACTTCACAAAGAAAAATATTTAACAAATGATCTGCTGAATGTATAAACGCTTAAATTACAATAAGAAAACAACCAGATCAACTGATTTTTTATATGAACAATTCTATATCAAACCAAACCATTGACAGGAAAGCACACAAGGCAATATTGCAGAACCGTACTATCTAAAACTGATATTTATCTTGCCAAAGGACCATAATCTGGTAGCTTCGAGCCCCCAATATGCGTCATCTCCAAATTATCACTAGGGCTAACACCACCAAAAGGATTAACATTTCTTTGATAATCACTGCTTATGTCCCCAGAAGCCTCTCTAACAGTTTCAGTGCTAGACCTTTCCAGACTCAGGCTTTCTAAGAGCTCTGCTACAACTTTTGTCATGTCAGGCCTCTTATCAGGTAGGTCAGCGCACCTTAGTGCCAGTTCAGCAACCTTCCAAATTGAGTTTATGTTGTATTGGCCTCCCATATATGGGTCCAATATGCTTTCTATGTTTCCTTTGGTGAGCCTTTGCTGCACAAATTGAGTCAAATGCTGACTCCTTTGTTGGCCTTGGCGAATTGGCGTCTTGCCTGTGACGATTTCTAGCAAGACAACCCCAAAACTGTAAATGTCACTTTTTTCTGTGAGCTGGGAGGTTGAGGCATAACTGCAGAAATATGAAACAAATCAACAAACTAACAAATAAGTACATGAAGTAATGAAAACTAGAAACAATAGATCTTATCCCCCCTCACTGAACATTCTATAAACTTTGATTTATACATTTTCTTTTTTTTTTAATATAAAATTTGGTAGACAATTTACTTTCTAAAATGGAAACAAAAAGAAAAAATGCTGATGACCTTGTAGAACATGAGTATGACTATTGTAATATATAATATATAGGGGAGATTAATAGTTTAATGTTACACAAATTACTTTTTTATTTTAGTTTTGAAGGTAATTTGGCAAACAAGCATTACAGGGGCAACAAATCCGCTCACATAAGGAGTCTGGTCTAGTACCAATACATCCTAAAATATGAATAGAACAGACAAGTCAGAAAGAACAGACTGGAGAGGCTGGGAGAACATACTGGGGATCCAAATAACCAAGTGTCCCAACGACATTGGTGAAGACAGGAGTGCCTGAGAAAGCCCGGACTAAACCAAAATCGGAAACCTTTGCCTCGAGATTTCTGCTAAGAAGAATATTGGTGGTTTTTACGTCTCTGTGAATTAGTGGTGGATTGCACATTTTGTGAAGATACTCCAATCCTGTACGAAATACAAAGATCAGATCACTAATAACATATGAATTGGAAGAAGGGGGGGGGGGTGCCCAATGTGTATCGGATTAAAATCTATCTGATACACGGTCGGAGCCGTCCGATTAGTGTTATGATTTGCGCTATCTTGCTCCACACGAATCTTAAAGTTCTACACACGCATCTTGACAGTAATTGGACGGCTCTAACCGGGCATAGGAATGATTTTTGTCCAATGCCCATCGGACGCCCCCGGTTCCATATGAATCAAGTTATTCTTTGATGACAGTAACAAAACTTACAGACCTTGGGCAGATTCATATGCAATTCTGAGTCTTTGTTTCCATGAAAGAGGCTGAGCGTTACCTACAAGTCAAATATGTGAATTATTAAATCTATAAGCCAAAATTTTGGATCTCCTGGTTGTTTAGCACCTTGTTTTTAGTAATATTAAATCCTCATCCTGCAGACTGCCAAGTTTTTGTTAAATTGAATTTTACATTTTGGGTCCTTGATTTACATCAAAGTGTTTATCAAAAAATATTGGTGCTGTGAAGAACTTGCCGAAATACCTTTGAGACGATCTTGCAGATTTCCTTCTTGCATGTACTCATAGATGAGAGCGATGTAATTTCCGTCGTTGCAGTAGCCAACAAGTGAGACTAAGTTCTTGTGATGAACCCTTGACAACATTTCAACCTAGATAACAATTTGAGATACATTGTGCTTTAGATGCTATACCTTTAAATTGATACTCTGATATAAAGATTTTCATAGTATACAACATGCATGTTCAAAATATTACTTCCTTTAAAGTATAAATATTCAGGTAACCTAAGTGCCTGTAAGAAGAAATGCAGAGCATAGATGTACTAGGTCCTGATTACTTATGCAAATAGAGTTAATCATGCATGACACATGCTATAAAAGTGAATGACAGATACTCCTGTTACCTCATTCAAAAACTGTTGAGTCCCTTGCGAAGATGAGTCTGAACGGACTTTAACGGCAACTTCGTTTCCTTCTCCAAGTCTTCCCTTAAAAACTTCGCCAAACCCCCCAATTCCAATTTTTTCTCTGAAGTCATTTGTGATAAGCTTCAGCTCAGAAAAACTAAATTGCTTTTTGTCGAAATTTAATGCCTTTCCTCCAGCTCCAGACTCGCTAGTGCTATTTTGGTCATCAACTACATCAGAGCTATTTCCCGTACCAAATGTTGTAGGATCTACAAAAATTAAATAATTTATCAAGTACGTGAGATGTATGTGGGTTGATGCGTTTATCTACAAATATTAAATCAGTTATCAAATGTTTTGAAGAAATGCAACAATCAGCTAATATGAAAATTAGGCAAACAGTGTAGCTAATTTATTCAGTTAACTCCATTGAGGAGAGATTGCCAGGTCAAACTTTCATTTTCCTGATCTGCGGGTATACCTTCCGTGGGAGAGATTGCAGGTTGAAAACTATACTGGAGGATCTCACGGTTTATTTAGAATTGGAAGTTTTGATTTTCACCTTTGTTTTTTATTAAAAGAATTAATCATTATGGAACAATTACCTTTCTTCTTCATCTTCAGGCACAAAAAGAATAGTCCCACTGCTCCAACAATCAGCAACACGATAACTACAGCCACAATTATAAAGATAACTGCTTTTGACGATTTCTTGTGTCCTGATCCACCGTCGGGGCTGTTGAAACTGAAATTTAATACTTTGGTCAAATTATGTGTATACATGCTACTCGTTTGTTCTTTTTTATTTTTTTGTGAAATTATTTCTGTTGCTCCGTTAAGAGAGCATGTGGAAAGCTACCTTACCAAAAGACAGAACAACATGACTAATGATAAACAGAGTCAATCAAAATAAGATAAGGATCTAGCATTTAATATATGATAGTTTTTGCACAGTTTTAGAGCATCCAAGCATGAGATGCCAGGCTGTCACTACTTATAAATGTATCAACTTAGTAAACAAATTTCTAAACTAAAGAAATGGCATATCAAACAAGTGGTAGGACTAAAGGATTATTAGTTTGATCAACATGGGGAAAATAGATATACATCACTGTCAAACGACCATCCGTTTGTCTTTTTTGGAGACCAGGAGGAAGCGTTCTTGAAAGCCCACTGTTTTCTGAGAGATCCCTGTAATAAAAAAGAGCATTAGATGAGACGGTGGGAATTGATGCTCTGGCTAAAATGGAAAGGTTCTCTTGTCATACAATAATGTAAGTGATGTTAATTCATCCAGAGAATTAGGAATGTTGCCCGAGAGATTGTTCTGAGATAAGTCTCTGAAAGGATTATAAAAGAGAATTTCATGTCAGAAACTGTTTAATTGTTATGTTACAACAATGTAAGTGATGTTATAATAACTTGTCTAAAATAATTTTATTTTTTCTGAATGTTAAACGAACATACAATTTCTCAAGCTCAGTTAGGTATCCAAATGCAGATACCATTGCCCCGGTTAATCCACTGGATGATAGATTTCTGCGAAAAAAAATAGAACTCAATTGCTTCTGCAGAAGGATCAATACAGAGAATATTTTAAGAAAGCATTATATTGGATGTAAAACTTACAAAACTGTGATCCTGGGAATACGAGAGGAATTAATTGTACAGATAACCCCAGTCCAACTGTTGTTTGTAGGAAGACAAGGATCACCGTTCCAATATTTTCTGATACTATATTTTGTCTTGATTGATTCAATGGCACTAACTGCATAGAAGATTAAAATTATTTCAGATAATGTAAACTATTTCTGAAAAAGTTTGTTTGTCAGTAGAACAATTAATATACTGAGGATAATGAACAATATTGAGATTCGATATAGAAAATTATAGAGATGTACCATCTGTGGCATCTGTTGGCAACATCGTCACTGGTAAGATTGTATACAACTCATATGCATTAAGTATGGGTGGGAGAGTTGCGCTTGCGGAATTCTTGAGCGACACATTATGATTCTTCTGGCCTCTAATTGTGTATGAAACATATCCTGGGGTAAGGTACTTTAAGGGAACAGGGTCCTTGAGGGGTTGTTCTCCATTTGCATAAACATAGAACTCCCTGAGACTAGTGTTTTGCACAATCTGGATCTCAGCAAAATGGAGCACGACAAAGAACATAGTCGACTTGTTAGATGTCGACCATGTTATGTCAATGGAGCTGTTTGCTGTTGAGGGAACAACAGCTGTCTGTAGCACCAAGGATGGCACTTCAAAAGTAAAGCCTTCAATGCTGAAGCCGGTGGATATTGCATTCCATGAAGATTCTGTGTAACTATACCATAGCCGGTCGTGTTCATCGTAAGGGTACCTGCTCGCAACCTTCAAAAGAGATTCCTGATTATTGAATTATGTTCTGAACAATATTAGATTTCTAAATAGAATTTTATATTTTACAGAACTTAATATATTTTAAAAACAATGTCACTAGTTTCGTGAGGTGAATTGAACGTTTCCTGCCAATTTGGGGTTTGAAATAAACTATTGTAGGTTAATTAGAAGAATATAGCAAGTCTAGATAATATGGATGATTAAAATGTTTGATCAATAAATTATCCCAACTGACAAATTCAGGATGCATATCTAAGTGATATTATAACCAAAAAGTAAGCCCTGAAGGAGCAAACGAAGTTTTCCTTTTCTTGATAAATGCTATATTTTGCATACCTCAGTACCAATGAATTATTCGATCCCAAGTCGCTCCTTTCAAAGATATTCAGAGATTGTGTAGCGTTTGCAAGTTTATAAAGAGTGCTATTCAATGGTCTCAACTCCAGCGCGGAGATGAAAGGAGTCCCGAGTCCCGTGTTCACCAGACAAACTTGTATATAATTAGCAGGGGCAATAGCAATTATCTCGGGAGCGTAAAAATAATCAGATCGAGGCAAGCTAACAGTAAACCAGAAATTGACACCAAAATATAAATCAAAGCTGGGACTTTTTTCTAATCCGTCATAGTTCCCATAATAGAATGTTGCTCTCACAAGATATTTTGAACCTTTTGTTACTGGCGTTAGAGTGTAACAGTTTTTAGTACCATTAGGGAACCTCCTGAGGGTCTCAAGATCTCTGTATTCTTTTTTCACTGTATACTGACTAGGGATATTGTCGTTCAACCCCGTGTCGATATATTGATCATCAGATACGTATGTCAAACCTGTAAAGCTATCAACATAACTAGTGTTGCTTGTAATACCACAGTCTATGTTTATAAAACCTGCAAAGAGAAGAAAATTGTAATTGTTGATCAAAATGATTTCATTAATTTTGAGTGATTATTTTCTTTCGGAGTAATCATCTAATATGTACTGGTAAGGCCCTTACGCACCAATGTTGCGACTGATCCATATGTACAATAACAGTTTTTTTTTTCTAAATGGGGCATATATATATATATATATATATATATAGAGAGATGGGCTATTGTGCTTTGCAAAGTAAAACCCCAGTTTACTTCGGCGCCATATTTTGCATTTTGAAAATTCAAACAACCGATCCGAACCGTTCAACATGTTCTAAATATTGAAATGTGCTTGGACACTAAATTTTACATTTTTTGGAATTTTTTTACTATTTATTAAGCTACTTTGAAAGTTTCTGATCCAATGGTGAACAGTAAAAAACAGTAAAATTTTCTGGACCACCAGATCAGAAACTTTAAATGTGGCTTAATAAATAGTAAAAAAATTCCAAAAAATGTAAAATTTAGTGTCCAAGCACATTTCAATATTTAGAATATGTTGAACGGTTCGGATCGGTTGTTTGAATTTTCAAAATGCAAAATATGGCGCCGAAGTAAACGGGGGTTTTACTTTGCAAAGCACAATAGCCCATCTCTATATATATATATATATACATATAGGAGTTGGCTACGGTGCTACGCGTAGCATAGAGGGCCTCCGTGGTACGGCTCAATATTTGAGTTTTCAAAATCCTAACGGTCGATCCAGACCGTTCAACATGATCTCCATATGAATATGTACTTGCAAACCAAATTTTACATTTTTTTAGAATTTGATTTGCAAGTACATATTCATATGGAGATCATGTTGAACGGTTCGGATCGACCGTTAGGATTTTGAAAACTCAAATATTGAGCCGTAGCACGAAGACCCTCTATGCTACACGTAGCACCGCAGCCAACTCCTATATATATATATATATGGAGTTAGCTACGGTGCTACGCGTAGCATAGAGGGTCTCCGTGCTACGGTTCAATATTTGAGTTTTCAAAATCCTAACGGTCGATTCGAACCGTTCAACATGATCTCCATATGAATATGTACTTGCAAATCAAATTTTACATTTTTTAGAATTTTTTTACTATTTTTCTAGATAGGTAGAAAATCACCTGATCTGAATGGTAGCAATCTGGGCCTTTAAAAAAATTGGTCCTTAAAAGAAATTTTCAATTTGAGCCTTGAAATAAAAGTCTATGTAGCATAGCGTGTGCTATTTGCGCTACACGCTATAACGGATCGACCGCTATTACCGCTATAGCAGTCGTAGCTGAAATAACGCATTTTTATCCCATAGCTTAGCGTTTAAAGTCCGAAAATACTATAGTGCGCTATTTAGAACACTGATGGAAAATGTACATGGAGAACAAATTTTATGATTTTTAAAAAAATTTAACTATTATTTTAGATTGATATAAAATCACTACTTTCGGATAGTTCAAAATCTTTAGATCAAGTGATATTTTACCTACTTAAAATACTAGTTAATTTTTCTTTAAAAATGTAAATTTTTGTCTACAAGTATATATATTTTAATATTGAGATCATATAATTAAGCGGCTTGAATCGACTGTTTTGAACTTGAAATTAAAAATAGAGATATAGACTCATAGTATGGACAAACTTGTAATATGCATTTCATCATAGCCTCATTCCAACAAAACACTTGGATCGGTAACTTTCCAATATTAAAAGAATCAACTATATATAAAATCAAGCTTTAAATGAGATTAAGGCAAAAATAAAACAAAAAATATTACCGTTTGAACTTGGGTTCTGGCCTTGAACACAAACGAAGACCAGGAGCAGCAATATCAGAAGATATGAGCACCACAAATGCATTCTTCCCAATTAGCAGTTAAAACATATATGATCCCTTTTACCCCTCAAGTCACACATGCATACAGTATTTATACTAGCCAAGAAATTAACCTAATTAATTAATTGACCCCGTCATATGTATGACTTTGCTAATATTGAATTTAAGGGAGGATTCAGGGTAAATTTAGTGATAGCATCTTCTTGTTTAATGATGTATCGCTCGCTAACAATTAAGTTGTTTATTTTCTATCTTCTTTTGTAATTTTCTAATAAACAGTTGACGCAGTCACGCAAGACACGCTCATATTCAGATCCACTGCTATATATATTAGAAAGTGTGTTGAGATTTGCGCTATTTCATAATACGTCCAGAGACACTTTCCGGGCAAATAGTAGAGGATGGGACAATATTATGTAGTATTTATAATAATAAAATTAGAAGTCAACTATATAATCACCAGAACAAAATTAGTGCATCTGATCTGTACTCCAATTAATCTCCTTGCACAAATTAATTAATTTCAAATTTTACGACTTCGGGCGTGCGGACGTCAAAAAATATTAATGACATATTTTCATAGACGTCCAAAAATTCCTTCGGACTGAATTGACAGTTCGGTTTTTATGGATTTTGTAAAAAGAAAAAATAATCAAGTTGTTTTTTTAAAATTAATTATTTTAATTACGTTTTTTGAAAAAAATCCCATTCCCTTTGTGCTCCTAATCCGCTCTCCAATCTTAATCTTCGGATCTGTGCTAAGATCCGTGCGGATCAGAGCACTGGATCAGCGAAAAAAAATTCCAGATTGGATTTAGTTACATTTTTAGTTAGCTTTGTTAGCTTTTAGTTGACTGGTAGTTGCACAAAAAGACCAGCTGAAAATTTTTATTTGCAATGATACATTAGTTGATGCTACAACTTAGGAGTAAATTAAGTGTGTTGTGCGAATTAGCTTTTAGTTGTAATTATCTCAATTTGACCAAAAAAAAGATGGAAGCTTAATTGCAAATTGGATTTAGTATGGTTCAGTAATATTAAGGAGAGTTTGTATCTTAGATTACCGGTACAGTTAGGTACCGCTCAAATTTCAATATGGCTCAACTCCTAGTATTTGTTTTCTTGTTATTTCTTTTAAAAAAAATTGTATGTTATAATTTCATCTCTTGTTATTTTTGCGCAGATAAACTAGATGCATGATTCAGAGCTAGATATGGTCTGGGTTTGTGTACCATAGACCGGTACAGTTTTTGCTGTATGTGGTTGGGGGCTAGTCTTAGGCCATATATTTTGGTTTTATGTTGGTTTCATTAGAGGATAGAGATTAGTGTGAGGTTTGTTGTTGTTTATAAGATAGCCATGATTGTTAATTGTTGTTGTTTGACAAAAATTAGATTGTTACCGTTGTATAAATGAATGAATATTGTTTTTGTTTACATTAATTACCTGCTCCTGGATTAGAAAATGACAATTTTTGTTTAAACTTATATTCTATTTAAATATGAAAATTTTGTTCTCATATTAGAAACTGGATCTACTAACGTGGTTCATTACTAGATGATCTAAACTACTTGAACCACTTAATCATACAACTAATTAAACCAGAGAATCAAGAATTAATTGATCTTTTTGACATGTAGAAGTCAATACATATTTGATAGTAGGAATATGTACATTCCTAAATGGTTATCTAATTTTTCTAGTACCTGAAGAATTTTTTTAGTTGCTTTCTATAACCATATCTCTTATGGTATATTAAGCATGTAAATGTTCTGATCGCCAATAGTTTTGATTAAAAAGATAAAATTTTGAATTAAATATCAGCCTCCCATCAAATAGTCTGCCTTTTTTTTTCTTTCTACGCATCTTTTTAATGTTTTTTAGGTATAGAAGTCTAAATTTATTTAGACACATACTCGTCACACGTACTCGCCGATGCCTCTCCAGCGGTCTCTATCTCACATAATCTACGTTTTCTCCTTTTTCCTCATTTTTTTCAAAAAAATTCTAAACCCCCTTATTTAACTGTCAAATACTCAATTTCTGATTTGTCCTGATTTCTTTCTATTTTTAAAATGTCATTTAACTAATTTTTGAATTAATTGATAATTGATTGATCATGTCTTCATTTCTTTCCATTTTTTGTATCAATTATAATTGATTGTTTTTTTTTTTTTTTAAAAGAGGCTAAAAGCCCATTCCATTAATAGGAAAGTTAAATACAAAATCCATCAGTAATCGGCATGATACCTCCTTAGGGAATCACAACCCAACAAACAAACCAAAAGTAACCGCAATAGCAAGGATTGTAACCAAAATTGAGCTACTGCCAAGCTCCAAAAGTAAACTAAATTTGTAATCACTAAGCCACATAATCTTGGGCTAATACTATATTCTAAATACAGAAATTTTGCATCTTGCGCCTTCATTCATCAGGAGGGGACTCTGGGTGTTGGTACAGCACCATCTCCATCTCCATTGGCATATAGTGAGCTAGAGGTATGGCATCTTCCAGCACTGGCATCCAGTCCGTAATAGCCTCTTGTACTGCAGGTTTAACAGACCCTGCCCAATAAGAAAGAAGAGCTTTAATTTGAAGTATCAGAGTTCTAGCTGAACTTACTCGACATTTCTTAAAACAGACTGCATTCCTATGTTTCCAGAGTGTCCAGCATACTGCACTAATTACAACCAACAATCCTATTTTGTCTGTAACAGTCAGAGACAGTGCAAAGTGTATGATATCTAAAAGGTGAACCCAAGTATCCATATACTGTTGGCTTTTCCCAAGCCAGAACCAGACTTGATGTGCTAATTGGCATCTCAAGAATAAATGGTCAACTGTCTCCTCATCAGTACAGCAGTAACATGAGGGATCCCCTACCCATCCTCTATTTCCTAAATTATCTTTAGTTAGAATAGTATTATGGCTTGTTAACCACATAAAACTTCTAATTTTAGGAGGGACTGGTAAGCTCCACCAAATTAACTCTGGATCTAAAGGAATAATCCCCCTGAAATTTAAAAATGTATAAAGGGATTTAGTGGTAAACTTCCCTGAGTGGGTCCATCTCCATATCAGCTGATCCTGTGGAGATGTGAAGGAGATTGTACTAATATAAGCTAGAATGTTAGCCCAATCTATGAGATCAAAACCTTCCAATGGTCTTCTAAACTTAACTCTCCTACCTTGAGATTCTATAACTTCCCCTAGGAGAATATTTTTATTACTACATTTTTGATAAACTATTGGATATCTAGTTGCTAAACTACAATTGGAATCCCAAATATCAGACCAAAACTGACAAGTAGAAAATTGACCTGGAGTATATTGCACACTCATATCACCTAAATATTCTAATTTGGAAACCCCATTCCAGAAAGGAGAAAGTGGTGTAGCATTATCATAATATTTGTACCTAATGAAAGATTTCCAAGTACTATGATATGAGTTATTTTTAAACTTCCACCACCATTTTAGTAAAAGAGCATTATTCATTTCATATAGGTCCAATACTCCCATTCCACCAAAATTTTTAGCTAGACAGACATTTTCCCAAGGTACAAGAGCATATTTTCTTTTTTTTTCTGTACCTTGCCACAAGAATCTTCTTCTAATTTTATCTATTTTTTTGATAACTGTTAAGGGAATTTTAAATACTGACAAAGCATACAAAGGGATTGAGGATAATACTGAATTAACCAAAGTTATTCTACCTCCTATGGATAACAGCTGACTTTTCCAGCTAGGTAGTCTATTTTCTAATTTGTCAAGTAAAAACTGCCAATCACTTATAGCTAATTTGTGGTTATGAAGGGGAAGCCCTAAATATGTAATTGGAAATTCTCCCCACTGACATCTAAACAATTGATGGTAATTAACAGTGTGGATGTCAATGTTAAGAGGGTACATGGCAGTTTTGTCATAATTCACCTTAATTCCAGATAGAGCCTCAAATGCCATCATAGCCCACCATGCAGATTCTATATTCTCTTCTTGGGCAGCCAAGAAAAGAATAGTATCATCTGCATAGTGGCAGTTGGTAATAGCTGTATTATCTATGCATGCAGGGCCTAATCCTTGTAATACCTGAGCCTTTCTTCCTTTATTAAAAATCTTACTCAAGGTATCTGCAGCTAAAATATAAAGAAAAGGGGATAAAGGATCCCCTTGCCTAACCCCTCTTTTGCAATAGAAGTACTCAGTTAATTCCCCATTTATTGTTAAACATGATTGAGAGCTGTATAACCATTTAGTAATCCATTGGATCCATTTTGTACCAAAATTTCTACTTTGTAATACCTCTAACAAATAATCCCAATTTATTTTATCATAGGCTTTTTCAAAATCTACTTTGATGATAACCCCTGACTGATGATTAACTGTACAAGAGTGTATTATTTCCTGGCTAACTATCATATTATCTAAGATATATCTGTTTTTAATGAAAGCAGCTTGGCTGGAATCTATGAGTCTATGCATTACTTGTTCCAACCTAAGAGTAAGTAATTTGGAAAGTATTTTAAAACTACAATTAACTAAACTAATAGGTCTAAACTTCTTAATGAGAGTGGCATCTTTTTCTTTTGGGATCAAGCAAATGCATGATTTGTTAATTTTCTTGAGGTCTAAGGAATTTTCATAAAAGAAATGAGTAAGTATCATCAAATCTGATTTGACTAGATCCCAAAAGAATTGATAGAATTGAAAAGTGAAGCCATCTGGGCCAGGTGCTCCATTAGGGTTAGAATCAAAGACAGCTGTTTTTAATTCCTCCTCTAAAAATGGTCTTTCTAATTCCCATTGCTCTAAGGATAATAGTTTATCTTCTAAATCCCAAAAATCTGAGTTTAGATGAGCATATTTAAGACCAGGGGTTCCTAATAATTCTTTATAATACCCTACTGCATGAGTTTTAATATCTGCCATGTTGGAATTGAGTTGACCATCTATTTCTAAGGCATTAATTCTATTTTTCTTATTCCTATGTGTAACTAATAGATGGAAATATTTTGTGTTATGGTCCCCCCCCTCTAACCATTTTTGTTTGGATTTCATTTTCCATTGTTCTTCCTCTTCTTGATATATAATATCTAATTGTTGAGTAATATTAATCCATTGTTCCCCTTCATTGTTTGTAAGCTCTCTAGAATCTCTAAGAAGTTCTAACTCATGCAACAGCCTTAATAATTGAGTTTTTTCTTTCTTTTTTTTACCATAAAAGTTTTTAGCCCAACCTTTGATACGTTTTCTAATATGTTTTAATTTGAGGTTCCAACTTTTTGCTATATCGGGCAAGGTAATTGGATATTCAGACCACCATTTCTGCATGAGATGCACAAATTCTTCTTGATCTGTCCATGTAGGATCAAACCTAAAGATTGGAGGGACTGCTACTATACTAGAGGAAGTCTGCAATACTAAAGGGCAATGGTCAGAGCCATTGCTACTAAGATCAAGTAGATTACTATTAGGGTATAGTTGCTCCCATGCTAGAGTTGTGAATATTCTATCTAGTAAAGCAAATCTATGGCCATTAGACCAGGTGAACTTCCTAGTGTTTAATTTGTGTTCTACTAAATGATGAGAGTTAACAAAGGAATTAAATTGTCTGCTAATAGGTGCATCAAAATTAGGACCAGATTTTTCACTCTTTTTCCTTATGGCATTAAAATCACCACATAAAAACCAAAGGTCTATAGTGTGGTCTCTTACTTGGGTTAGTTCTTCCCAGAAAGCCTGTTTGAAAGTCCTAATTACTGGACCATATACTACTGTAACCTGCCACTTAGTGCTATCAATTTTATTTTCTAAGATGATGTCTAGGCAAAATTGATGAGGGGTATGTTGAGTCAGATTGAGTTTATTACTATCACAACCTACTAGGATTCCACCTGATCTACCATTAGAAGGAACCCACACCCATGAATCCAATCTGGTTGATATATTTTTTAGACATCTATTTGAAAAAGTTTCTTTTTTAGTTTCCTGAAGTGCTATCAGATCTATTTTGTTATCAACAATTAAATCTCTAACTATTTGTCTTGTTCTAGAGGAGTTTAATCCTCTACAATTCCAATTAAGAATATTCATTAAAGCATATCTAGTACACTATCCTGATCTAAAGAGGCTACTAAATCCTGATGAGAAAGATTACTAGTGTGATTATCTACTTCTAAATCAGTATCTTTATCTACTTGACTAAGAATTTGTATTTGTGGTAATGAGAAGGTAACTACATTGTTATTGCTAGTGCTACTCAACATTTGTTTAACTACCTTCTCAAAGGTGCATCTATCCATAGTTCTAAGGCATTCAATTATCTGTAAGCTATCAGTTTCTGAATTTCCTAATTTAATTTGATAAACCTGAAACAAGCCAATTATTTGTTCTACACTAAGCCTATTGTAAGGAAATCTATTGATAAGGCTAATACCTGATGAGCCACTTCCATCATTGATCTTTCTCTTCTGTGCTTTGCTCAGAGCTGATGTTGGGTCTCCTTGAACTGTGACTCGGAGACTACGACGAGGGACTGCTTGCTTCACTGGCTTGGCAACAATGTCAGTGGTATTGGGGGTGGGGATTTCATAGTCTGATATGTAGATGGCCTTGTCAGGAGTAGACCCAGGCCCTGTTCTTTTTTTCAGAGTTGAGCTACGTAGCCTGGTCCCCATGCCACTACGTTTGTTAATGCCAGCTTTGGCAAGAGTGTTAATACCCAATGATTTTTTCCTACCCCATGTATGCTTCTTTTTTGGGGCTGTTTTAGAGAGCCATGTCACAGAGTTCTTGGCAGGAGCACTGGTATGTTTAGGGAGGATCTTTAACCTTTGTAGTCTAGTTAGAATAGGTTCTGCATCCTCACTGGAATCAGATGAATGACCCTTGGTTGGTGTATTTTCTGGAGGAGTCCTGGTGTGGTCAGTATCAGGGTTTATCACAGGCAGTTCTGGTATGATCAGAGTTGAGGGAGTAGAAGTATTGGTTGACTGGTCTAAGGGAATGCTACCCTCTGGGGCAGCCACTACAGGAGAAGGAGGGAGCACTGTCTGTGATGTATCCAGAACAGAACCAGAAGAAGGCTTTGATATAGCTGTCAATTCTGCCATGTGCACCAGCACTGACTCAACTGCTACTGAGACCAAATCAGCCAGTGTGGTGGTGTCTTGCTTCAGAGAACTGGGTCCTGAACCATCCAGATGTGTTGCTGTAGGTGTATCTTCACTAGGTCCTTTACCCTTATCATTTCTAACTGTTGGAAGAGGCAGTAGGTGGTCATCCAGTGACACCATCCTGATACTACCCCCCCCTGGCATTTGTGTTGTTGGATTGGTTGATTGAGTGGAATTCCCTCTAGGAGGTGGGTTAGTGTTCCCACCCAAATCCCTTCTCTCACTTTCTCCAAATTCAGTCCCATTTGGATAAGGACGACCCCTTTTCCTACTAGCCCAGGCATTGAGAGGTTCTGTCTGATCAGTTTCTATTTCTATATCTATATCATACTTTGTTATTGTACCAGAAGGGTCACGGTATGGTACCAGGTGAGTGGAAGGAAGAAGTTTCGTGTCACACACTGCTAATCTTAATCGAGAAAATCTAACATCATACCCGCTGCGGGTAGCACTGTCAATTTCTTGCACATAAGCACCAAAAGGGTTCAAGACCCGATCATATTCAGTAAATTCGTCCAAAAAAATAGGGAAGTTGTAAATTCGTACCCAAACCGACTGAAGAGGAATGCCTTCACTGAAACCTTTGTCCCAAGCAATAATCGAGAACTGGACATCCCCGAGACGCAGGTAGCCGCGGGAGGCAACCGATTCCAACCAAGCCGCGTTAGGAGCCTTTATCAAGTACTTGTATTCGTCGAAGACCGACGCCACCCAGCGATAAGTCTCGAATTTGCTGCGAAGCACATGTTCTACCTTTTCCGGTCCCCAAGCGGCAATGTCGTCAAGAACAAAACTCAGCATGAGGTTTGCCTCGATCACCTGAGATCGAGGAGTTGCTTCGAGCAGAACCATCGGTGTTTTAATCGACATCGGAGTAGTTGCTGAAGATCGATGTCGGCTAATCGGGAAAGTAGGGGAGGTTTTAGGTTTAGCAAATGTGATCCGGGTATGAGAAGGAGAAAGAGGGGCAGATCTACATTCAGCGGCTCGGTGCCCTAGTTTGTTACATGAGAAACAAACTTGCTTGTTGCGACAGGTTTTGGCGAGATGCCCGATGTCTCCACACTTCATACAGATCGGGCGATTAGGTTTGGAGTTTGCCCGGATCTCCGCAATACGAGTTCGAACCTGCTCAGATCTTGAGGTAGTTTGTGGCTTCGGATGAAACTCACGGGAATTCGGAGGAGGCGCTAAGAGGGCCTGTCTATAACTTTGTTGAGTCTGTCCATTTGGGCCTGGATTATTCGCCATTAATGGCGCACTAGAGCCGCCATACTTACTAAAAAATTGCTCTCGAATCAAGCCCAGTCGACGACGCTGGGCTGTGGCCATTAGTTATTACTGTTATTCGTTGTTTTTTCTCTTTTTTCTGTTTTCTTTTTCTTTTTCTTTGGCTATTTCTTTTTTTTTTTTCTTTTTTCTCAATCACTTTCTCAATCGCCTAGAATCGCCTGGAATCGCTTTCCTTCACTTGAATAACCTCTTCATTCTCAAGATAAGAGACTTAAACAAGACAACAGAATGGTATAATTGATTGTTACACTACTTGTTACACTTAATATTTAATTAATTGATTTTTCTTTTATAACCTAATTAGTTACTTATAATTGATTGTTAAACTTCTTGTTACATTGATGTGGTCAAGATTTATTTTAATCTAAATAAAATTGTTGTTTTGAATGAAAAATTAATTTCGTTTTATTTAACTAACTATAATGAAACCCTTACTTTACTCTGGTACTAATCGGTACCAAACCATAAAATTTGATTAAAACAATTTCTTAATCTCAGCGTAAGATCATGAAGCACCTTTGTTATACGATTAATTATTTCTCAGATTGTAAATGTATGTATAAAATCATAGTTTAAAGTTGCATCTGTAGTAATCCAAATGCCTTTTAGACTCGACTAGAGTTGTTGAATATTTGCTTTCTCTTTGACAGAAATAACCTATATAATATAGTCACTACTATGATATCTTCTATTTGCACTAATTCGATATTATTTCTCATTGGACTTTATTATACTAATTGACTTTTTATTTATAATTTTTGTTTAAAACCAATCTATTTTAATATTATTCATGAATATTGTTGAATTATTATACTTTTCATATATTATTTTTTATGAAAATACGTCATTTTGTATGAGATTTTTTTTGTTCTTTTATAATATGTTTAACACACATGCCCGATACTAGTATTTCTTGTGCACACATGCCATATAATAGATTTGGAAATTTTATGGTTTATCACACATAATAGATGATTGTTTATAAAATATTTACCAATGTTTTAAATAGCGATTATCGCATCATCGCCGAAAGGCTAAAAAAAAGAGCTATCGTGTATAGCATAGTTATAGCAGAAGCATTCATACTAGCATGTTTATTTCTTTTCAAAAATTATATTCTATATTTCTACTAATTAACAACATTATCTAAAGTCTCATAGAACAATAAGTAATATCAAATTGATTAAAAAATTATAATATTCATATTGAACCAGTACAAAGTCCAAATTACTATTTAAAATATTTCTAGTAATATCATAAATTATCTATCTTTTTCTATTCCAAACATCATACCATAAACTATCAATTAATTAATTTATTTCAACCTCATCATATGTATTAGTACGACAATATATATAATTGATTAATAAATATTTGTTAAATTATTGTCCATTATCAAATTCTTCATTATGTGGTCACTAGGGCTGCACAAAAAATTCGTAGTTCGTAATTCGATTCGAGTTTGATTCGAAAAAATTCGTAAAAAATTCAATTCGAAATTGAGTTTGTTCGAAATGCATTCAAACCAAACTTAGTTCGAAATTAATTCAAACCAAACTCAAACTGGACCTAGTTCGTTCGAAATAGGTTCGCAAACCAAACTTAGTTCGAAATTAACTCAAACGTGAACCGTTAATTTCCGCTGATAATAAACTTTAATGTTTTATTTAGGATAATATTTGGGTTTGTAATAATTCTAAGACTTTGGTAATTGTTCTGTACTTCTATTGATATTTAAATTGTACTTTGAATATTTTGGATATTTGAAAACTTTGGTGATGTTGCTCCTGTTGGCTATTTGGAAAACTTTGGATTATGTGATTGTACTGAACTTTGATTGATTGTACTAAACTTTGGTGTTTAATATAAATTTTGGTATTTGTAATGAACTTTGATATAAACTTTAGTGTACTGTGTAATTAGAATTCAGAATGCCTAAGTTTTTATTGAAGTGCTGTAATTTCGAACTATGGTCCAGCCATAAGTCATAACTCGTAAGTCGTAACAAAGTTCGTAAAAGTTCGAAATTGAGTTCGTAAAAAAGTTTATTCGAAATTGAGTTCGTTCGAAATTAATTCAAACCAAACTTAGTTCGAAATTAATTCAAACCAAACTCAAACTGAAGATAAGTTCGATTCGGTTCGGTTCGTTTACAGCCCTAGTGGTCAGCCTGTGATCATATACATTTTTACCCATTCTACCATATGTGGTCACCCTGTCATCATATACCTTTTTAGGGTGAGAATCTGCTGCGATCCTTCACCTGTGAACAGTACCCTGAAATGCCTGCTATTCCAAATCTAGCTGTCGAATTGTTTCGAGATGGAATTTCAGAGTTACTGTGCTCAATGTTCGGATCGCAGCAGATCCCAATCCACCTTTTTACCCATTCTACCATATGTGGTCACCCTGTCATCATATACCTTTTTACCCATTCTACCAATATATATATACCCTTTTACCCATTCTACCATATGTGGTCACCCTGTCATCATATACCTTTTTACCCATTCTACCAATATATATATATATATATACCCTTTTATCCATTCTACCATATGTGGTCACCCTGTCATCCGACATTTTTGTTAATATCCAAAGTTTAATATAAATTATTATTTATGTTCAGATTTTGAGGGTTTTGCGAAAAATTCCCAAGTCGGCTTACTCCCCTCTTAAGCCGGCCATTTTGTGGACGGCTTACCTCTTTTTTTTTTTTTTTTACACAAATTATTTTCTATTAAACTTTGGATATTAATAAAAATGTCAGTTTAATCTTTAAAGCTTATTTTTGCTGTTTAACGCACGTATTCAATTGTTTTAAATATTTTTCTGTTTATTTTTATGTTGTACTTACTACTATTTTAATGTTGTAATATTTTCTGTTTAGCATTATCATGATAATTTATTTTATCTGTAAAATATAAAAATAGTACCATAAAAGCACACATACAAAATAACCGAAATATAGGATAATTCAAATATACCAAACATAAATAGTATACCAAATATAAATAGTACAAAATTAGAAAAAATACAACTAAAACTGAGAGGGGGTATATCGCTGAGGCGATACTCCGGCGTTCGCCCGGCGCCAACGCGGCCAAGCTCTGTCTCTCTCGGCCTCCACACTAGCATCGGCAGACCTGAGTATCTACTCGGTGGTATCCCATCTGTCATCGCCTGTGGAGACTGGCTGTACTGGCGGAGGTGTATCAAAGATAGATGCGGCGAACTCAGTCCCAAAGGCAGATCAAACTTTAATGAACTATTAAGTTAGGGGAAAACTATATAGTTTTAGGTGCATTACCTGGCAAGCCCATATGACGCCGTTGGGATGGTAACCATCATCACTCCTGATCTTGTCGCGGAGATGGGCACTGTAATCGCCCTGCAGATAGACACTGGCCATGCAGATTTGCATGTACTAAGTATCGTACCTCAACTGGAGATCTCCCTGGGTCTGAACGATCGCATCTGGCTCATGATAGAAGTCCAAGTACTAAGGATCCTGCGCTGTACCGTAGTAGTCTGAAAAATGGGTGCTCCAGTCCCGGTCCGTTCGCCTTCGGTGGTTCATCCTATAAAAAAGACGTTAGTTGCAATACAAAGCTATCAAGTAATATGAGGTATTTGACAATAGACTACGACTTACTTGTGCAGGTCTATGATCGTGGACCTCGGCAAAGATGGGTTTGCGGAAATCAACGACACTCGACCAAACTGGCAGAGCACCCGATCTGGGTAGTGGTGCTCCACTACCCAGAAGTGTATGAGTGGACCTTGGTAGAACCACATATCCCGCTCCTGCTCCCCAATACACTGGCCAAGCAAGAGGTCCTCCGCGTACAACTGATTGTACGGCCTCCACTCTGAGCTATAACCGGACTGGCCTAATCCCAACGGTAGCACCGTGGGTTCGATCTAAGTAGTGATGGAAACCATGCCACTTCTTCCCGTATGCCGGGCATCTCCAAGTATCTGGCGCTCCCCAATCCAGCGCCTCATTTGGGATAGGCTGGCCAACCGGTATCCGTGACCACAACTAGTGTTGAAGTAAGAGTACCGGCCCTTACATCTGCTTCGTATTCTTCTGCATTTTCAAGAGGTACGGGCGTCAGTGTATTTTGATGGATTGATTGATTAAATAATTTACTAAGAAAAGAGTTGGAGACTTACCTCACTACTACGGCACAGGTGGGAGTACAGATGGGCTAGGACAGCCCCACCCCAGTTGTACGGCGACGGCTGCTCAAGGTCTGTCAGCAGCTGGAGATACATCATCGGCATCTGGTCACCGCTGGAATCAGAAAACATGACAGAACCAAAAAGGTCCATCACGTAGCCCCGTGTATATCTGCAATACAAAACATATAAAAATTCTAATAGAAACAATTTATAGTAAATGTAATAGAATCCTCGTATTGGAAATTGATTAATAGAAACAAATTATAGATTTTATCTCTGAATCTCCAGCTCAAATCTGCCGAGAGACTAGCGCTGAAGTGCTCCCTTAACCTCATCATCTGCATATGGAATTTGGACCTCCCATTTTCCCCAATGATATAGAAAGGATCAGCTCCCAACAACTCGCTGACATCACCTATGAATCTGGTGCTGTCAGATACGCCGCCAACGGGTGTGCCACGGATAGGCAAACCCCAAAGGGCACTCACATCCTGGAGAGTCACTGTCATCTCTCCGAATGGCATGTGAAATGTGTGCGTCTCGGGACGCCATCGCTCCACCAGTCCTGCGATGAGAGATGCATTGATGATGTTTCTCTCTGCCCGCACGATGTCCACAACCTGGTAGAGACCCAGGTTGATGAGGTACGGGTCCATCATCTCGTAGTACTGCATGTGAGGGCACCGCAACTTCACATCTAAAAGAAACGTGTCCTGCGTTGAAAAAAGTAATCCGCATGGTGTTAACATAATAAAATTTAAACTCAACAAAATTTAAAGAAAACCTAAAAAAAGATACGTACCTCACGAGAAGACAGTGAGACTCGGTGAGTGTCGTGGGGAATCCACAGGATGATCGGCTCGTCCACTACTGGACGACGGGTAGTCCGTGCTCTAGGCATCATGATATCTAAAATAACCTAAAATAGGCCAATTGCCGTTAAAACATGCTAAAACAGGCTACAATAACCTAATTTCGGTAAAATATACTAAAAACGACCAAAATAGGCTTAATTCTGTTTAAACATGCTAAAATAGGTCAATTGCGGTTACAATAACCTAAAATATGCTACAATAGGCTTCAGTAACCTAATTTCGGTAAAATATGCTAAAAATGACCAAAATAGACTTAATTCTGCTTAAACATGCTACAATAGGTCAACTGCAGTTACAATAACCTAAAACATGCTAAAACAGGCTACAATAACCTAATTTCGGTAAAATATGCTAACAAGGGACAAAAATGCTACAATAGCGGTTAAAAATGCTAAAATGGGTCAAATTGCACCTAAAATAACCTTAAATATGCTACAATAGCCTAATTTCGGTAAAATATGAGCAAATGGTATAATTTTCCTAATTATGCTACATTCGGCTAAATTACGCTTAATTAGCCTAATTATGTTAAAAAAAGACAAAATACCCTAAATATTGGTCAACTGTGCTAATTACACTAAATTACAACAAATTACTCTAAATCCTAACCCCTAAACCCTAAATTAAATAAATTTAAATTAGATAAAAAAAAAATTATCTCAAAGAAGAGAGCAAATTCGGTTGAGAGATGAGGGAGTTGTGAGGAGGAGAGAGAAAATGAGATATATATAGAGTGAAATGCGGGTTTCAAAAAAAAAAAAAAAAGGGTAAGCCGGCCACAAAATGGCCGGCTTAAGGGGGAGTAAGTCGGCCATTTTGTAGCCAGCTTGGACATTTTTCACAAAAAGCTTAGAATCTGAGCATAAATAATAATTTCTATTAAACTTTGGATATTAATAAAAATGTCGGCTCTGTCATCATATACCTTTTTACCCATTCTACCAAATTATATTTGTCACTACAAACTCGAAAGTCGTAAATATTAAAAAAAAATATGTCCAACTTGCCATTACTCAAACTGTAACTTCTGAGATATTGACTTTTGATTTTCTGTAGAAAATGTAGTAATGTATGAAACGAATCACAATATTTATTATTTATATCCGCAACACGAAGTACTACATATTTTATATAGCTTTGGACGACCATAAAAGTCTGCGAGCTCTTTTTTGCGTCTAAGTTCATGATTCACTTTTTAATTGCACTAGTTACCTTGTTGCGGCTCCGCCGCAACTATTCTTTTTGTTGTTTGTTGGTTTATTTGGGTGGCATTTTTTTATTTCCTTTGTTTGGTTGGGGAACTGCATTGATTAAGTAAACATGGACATAGTGACTTTTATATATGCGAATAAATTTTATTGTATATTTTTTTGGTGAGAATAATTATACTTTTTTGTTTAAAATGCTTTGATACATTGAGTAAAAACCAGACAAAAGGGGTGCACAGAAATATGATAAGGGGGACAAATTGTAATGATTGTTACATATATAAGGTATTAATTATCATCAATTGGGATATGGGCAACAATTATTATTCGAATTATGTAATATAAATATCAGTTGAACAGAGAAAAAGGAGAAATTGATAAAGCTTGCACAATAATGTTTTGAAAATTATATGAGATGTCTTGAGACCTGGTAAGACAATTATTGATCGAACAATATGGAGACTAAGGCTATCGGTTGAAGTACATTTCTCTGATATTGTAAATGGTTTCTCCTTGACATAGCTATGGAATTAATTTCTTGACTTCTATCAATGCACACTGTACTTTGAGGAAGTTACATATTGGCTGGAAAGAGAAAATTCTAACTGCAATAAGAATGTTAATGGTACCCTTTTATGAATTTACTTGACCCGTACCGTATTTGATGAGACAAGACTCACCATTAGCTTACTCGACCCGATAAGGATGTCCTCTCTCTCTCTCTCTCTCTCATACACACAACATCTGAGAACTTTACAATCAAATGATGCTGTAGAAACAAAGAAATTATATATGAAGACGTTCGCTTCAAGTCATATGTAGAATATGAAAAACAAAATAATAGGTAAACACAATTAAAGTTTACATACTTTTTATACTAAAGCCCCAATTTTTCCTGCCTTTTCATGAATCTCTAATAAATATGTGGGTTCGTCGAAAACAAACTTCCGAAGCTCATATTTGTTACCTACAAAATAGTTTGAAGAAAAGATTATAAGCATGTCAACTAAAAGGAAATCAGCCATGCAACGCTCGTTGCTATCAGCATTAACTGAATGTTGTGGAGTAAACATTTTAATAATCTAAACTCAGTTTTTGGAACCTGTATTACTCTTAATCGACTTCATTATTGGATGATAAAAGCTACTGTTGAGGCACAATCATTATCAAATATGGAGATGTATGTGCCGAAATATTCAGTGGAATCATCAGAGACTTTTAATTGCATGGATAATTTTTGAAATATTATTTCCACGCGAATCAAACGAAAGTATATTATCCTGCAAACTTTATATTGGTCTAGGAATATTATAGGTTATATACCATCTTAGTGTATTATATGTTATTTACCAAAATAAGCCAGTACAACTAATTTTGTCTAGTAGTAGGATTTAAAAGCAAATTGCTCAAGTAAATAACACATTGAAGATACAATGCTCAAATAGTTAAACACATGTCTTAGTTGATATACATACCGATCTGTAAAGCAAATTTTTTTTTCTTGAGAATCTCATGATACTCAATCAGTAAACCCTATTTATAAGATTTGAAGCTAGATGGCACCTATCTTATTATCCTAAAATTCAAGGTAGAAGAAATTATTCAATAGTTGGAATATAGAACAAAAAGAGTGACCATAGTAACTTATATATCATTATGATGGATTCCCTCAGTTCGCTGATTCGATATTTGTTGCTATTAAGTGGTTATTTCAGATAAAGTTGGAAAATAAATGTCATTCATCATTCAGTTGAAGCATGTGTTGAATATATACTTCTCTTAATTGTTGAATTTTGAAGACTATTATTGAGGCATCTTTATGATCGTATTACTCTCAACCTAATTTAGAAAAATAAATAGAAATTAGAGAAGTACCTCATCGCATGCAGACAGACTGAGCTACATAACCCAAAATCAAAGGACAAAGGAGGAGAAATTTGAATGTACCTTGTTGTTGTCGACAAGAAACAATTAAGTAATAAGTCAGTTGAGAGAAGAAAAATGAACAGACGGTACCTTGTGGTATGAGGAAGCACAAATATCAGAAGCTGTACCGTCAAACTTGAAGTTTCTATGTGAAGAGAGTGATGAGACATGTAGTTTCTTTCTCGTCGCTTCATTTTGTAAAATCAGAGTTGATTACATAGAAATTAGTTCATCCAATTTCTCTAGATTTGCAAACTTTTTGTGTAGTGGAAATAATAAGGGGTACAAATTTACATTGGTGACATGGTCATTAATTTCAACATTTGAACTCATTTCTCAAGTTGTTCGAACTAAACATTATTTAAAATTTTGTACCTACTCTGCGCTGACTTAGCAAGTCTAATCTAGCATAATTGCACCAATACAAGTTGAACAAAACCCTAAAGTAGAAGTAGATTATTTCAGAGTTCAACCTGATTGGGTGCTTGAATCATCAGTCTCACCTATTATCTGGTCCATGAGATCTCTCGCATCATCAACTCGACTCATATCTAAAAGCACTTATAATATTGGAGAGTAAGTAGCCAACTCAGGTTTAACCCCTTCTTGCTTCATTCTTTTCCCAATGCAGATAGCATCATCTATTTTTCTGTTTTTGGCATATGCTTTAAGCTAGAAAGTATAAGTCAAATAATCAGGTTCTACATTGTTCAGCAGTATACCATCCAGGTTCTACAAGTTCCAAGTCTCGTGCCCCTCTAGGCTTTCAAAAAACGGCATGATTCAGAGGAAGTTTTTTAAGTTGAATTTCCAGATTTACTGGCAAAGATTCATACCAGGTATTTGGGTTTGTTATTTTTTTTTTCTGTTGCCAACGTTTTCTGGTATTGCCTATGAGAACAAATTTTTTTTGGGTGGCTGCAACAGCACTTGAGTGGCCTTTTTTGGCACCTACTCCTTTGATTTTACTAGTATTTGCTTGTACAATTAGTTTTTTTGTTGTTGTTGTTTTCTGGTATGCGAGTTTTGGGTTTGCTGATTTTGCTAATTTTAGTTCTTTGTTAGCTAAAATTTGGGGGGTTTTGTGGCACAAAAAACTGATGAGGACAGATTCGGTTCAGGTTGATTTTTTTCTGATATTTGCTGGTAATATCTTTATCAGTCTAGATCTGAATTTTGAGTTTTTGATGGTGTTGTTGAATATAATTAATTTATATTATAAATGTAGTAAGCGAAATGTTTTCTTACAACATTGACTGCTTACTGTCATATTTCTTGTTGTATTTTGCTGCTCTCCAGTTTCCGATTTGACTCCTTAAGTTTTTCCAGATGAGCAGAAAATATGAATTGGTACAGTGTGGCGGTATTACCAAAAAAGAAAAAAAAACCAACGAAATTAGAATCTGTTCTTATCGTCCATACCAGGAAATTAGCAATTAATACAAGAAAAAAAATTCACAACCATACCAGAAAATTACAAGTTTATACCAGACGAACTCTTATCAGCCATAACAGGAAATTTTGATCCTATCAGCCAAACCAGGATAAATGGTATCACCAATACCAGGAAAAAACAGCGGGGAAAAAAGGACGGAAAATCAGAGGTTTCTTTTAGCTAACAGTCCATACCAGAAAATAAGTAGGAAAAAACTGTTTTCTTTAGCTACCAACCCATACTAGAAAATCACATATGTTCTTATTGTATTTATTTTTCCCGACATGTTCTGGTCATTGGCTTATGGAAACAGACTTTCTTTTGGGTAGCTATAACAGCGCCTGGGTGGCCAGCTAAAATACAAATTGAGGAAATTACCTCCCAACCTAGCAGGTACCAAGCTCCGTCCCTATCATTGTGCAGGGGGAGCAACTATAAATTGGAAGAATATATGCGTTGGTGTAATAAATGGGAAAAAATTTCGGAGTGAAGAAAAGATGAATAGTAAAAATAAATTAAACTAATGTACAATATAGTAAAGAATAATATGTATACCTCATAATATCATACAATGCAAAAGCCTTCGTCTACCTTGGGTCATTCTAAGAACATTAAATAAACAGTTAATACAAGCGGTAAGTAGAGTTATTATATTAATAAAATCTAAAAAATTCCAAAGTATACCTCCAAGATACAGATGGGGACTTAAGTTTCAATTCTAAAATGTTTATGCGTATGAATATCCTTTGTTGGCATTGTTGTTCTCTAGTTAAATATTTCATTTTCATTTACTTCTTGTGACCTGATGTGGTTGTTTCTTTTGTGGTGCTTGATTTGTATGTACAGAATGCTAAATGCTTCAACTGTTGTCAAACATGTGCATGCACTCTTTACTTAGACATGACTTGTCCACAGAGATTGGGTTGGTAGTGGTACTGTGCAAAAGATATCAAGTAATGCTGATATGGTACAAATGGCATGTGGTAGAAAAAGAAGAAGACAGATACACTTAATTCAATTGCAAAATACATCATATCTATACAATACCTCAAAAAAAGGAGTGGGGAAATTTTCAGACTGGTACATGACATAAAATAGTACTGACAGGTCCCCGACAAACCTTGACTACTCCAATAGAATTGATGTAGAGGTAAGTAGGCTTGTGAGGATCCTCTTGTTGTAAGAATATGATCAATATTTCGGTCACTTTAGGAAAGTTCTTCGAAATTAGAACCATTGAAATTAAGTAAAGTACAATTCACAAAGGAAATCAATATCTCAGAATAAATTTAGGAAAACTCCTGTATCATGACATATCATATTTTCTTGATGCTCTCAAACTGATTGTTTGTTTTACTCTGCATCAACTGCATCAACCGATAATTGCAGGAATTGTAATACATATGTACGCTGATATAATATTTACTGAAAACAGTCGAAACCTTTCATGTAGCAATCTTTCCAACAGCGAGGACTTTAATTACCTTAGTAAGAGGGGGGGAAAGTGATCTTCTTCGGTTTCACTCCTCTTGTACTTTGTTGCTCTCTAGCTACTGGTTTCACTCCTCCTTCTGTTTTTCACTGCTCTCTAACTTCCTGGTTGTCTACATGACATTTCACAAAAAAAAAAAAAGTAAAGTCAAGCTTCACAAATCTTGATACATGGTCTCAGACTGTATGATTGTGTTTGTGATGTATTTTGATACATGTTTGGACATTTATAAGTATATACATTTATATTGCTTTGTGTATATGTGACAGTTTTGCCCTTTTCAACCTGCTGTTTTGTTATTTTTACTACATTTAATTGGCTGCGTGGTTTTGAGTGTTCTTTGTCCGTATCAGTCCATCAATATGTGTAGTTTGTGCTTGCTAAGCTTTAACTTTTTATATGCATCGTAGCTATGATGAACAGCTATTTATATAGAGGACAACATGCATGGAAGTGCACTGTTTTGACAGTGCTTCGTTTTAATGAGGCATGCCATGTTGGACAGAAATACCAAAAAAAAGAAAAATTTGAAGCTGCAACAATCAAATACAAAATTAGCGCAGTAGAGATAATGATAATATCTATTTATGCACTGGTTGTTCTAACATGGTTTTAGCTATCTAAATTTGAAGTACAGGCAGGTAATTTGGACTAATTGTTCCTATGAAAAAGTAAATATATTTCCAGCAGTACAATTAAGGAGGAAAAACACACAACAACAGTTCCAACCCTTTAACCAAAGCTGCACCGGATCTGTACTGAAATGACCCAACTCAAGTTGATGTGTACATAGATATGGACAGAAACAACACAATTTGATTTTACGAATATCGGAAGACCATAGAAAGACTCATGGCAAGCTTTGTAAATCGGTACAACAACAAAGAAGATTGGTGAAGGATATGATAACTAAGGTACGAGTTGATTCTATGGAAATGGTAGCTTTTTGCACGCATTGTTCCAGTGGTGTACGGTACAAAGCTTGCCACTCTGTTGGCGACACAGATCTCTTGTCTATCTCAGTAGAAACTTCGTAGACATTTTCGCTTGAACTGCAATGCACTATCTACTTTTGTAGTCTTTACCAATCAAAATGTACTTATCGTAGGTAATATGTATGACAGAGAGATGACTGAAATATAAAGTTAATGACATTCATATACCGTACTGTTAACATTAGAACAGTACTCGCGGTCTGGTATTTTCTATATTAGCTATAACCCCCAGATCTCCTCTTCAAGGTCATTTTTTTGGGTTAATTTTCATTTTGTGTAAATATATTTTGTGCAAAAGTATTTGTAAAAAATAATTGAATATCTACTGTTTGGAAGTTGCTTTTCTTACTTCAATAGCTGAAGTTTTGATACTTGAATCAATGAGCCTTCTATTGATGGTAGGGACAACCTCCTGCTTCAAAAAATAACATGACATATCAGTATAGAGCTTCAATATTTTTTTTTAGTTATGTGTTTTTATATAATTAATTTCTCAGTAGTAGTAATATATTCAATCAGTGTAGATCAACAGTTGGGATCGGAATAAGTTTGACTCGGGTGAGAGGAGCTGTGTTGTACCAAAGGAGACAATGTATGAATTTGGATATGTTTTGTACCAAAGATCAGAGTACTGGTAATGTATGAATTTTGAATTCTAAAAGTACCTCAAACCTTGAATTTGAATCTAGACTGTCAGAACATAAGAAAAAACTGTTTTAGATGACCTCTGAGACAATGAAAGGACGTCGCAATGCGGGAACATTAAAGGAACAAATAGAGGGAGAAACTGACACTCAAAACTTAGATATCTACTTTTATTTTTTTTGCGCTCAAGCTATTGGTTGGTCAAGTTTTCAATGTTGAGTGTTTATCAGTTTTTGCAAGATCTGTCGAGTGGATACCAGTTTTTAAGCAATCTTTTGAGTATTAAGTTGAGTGTTTAATGGATAGATTGGCAACAGTGATGCCATCCATTATAAATCGTTCTCAATCAGCTTATTTAAAAGATAGATTGATTTTCGATAATATAATTTGTGCACATGCGGTTCTCCATCAAGTTAAAATTAAAAAACAAAAAGGAGTTCTATTTAAGCTTAATTTTGAAAAGGGTTTTGATCGGGTTGAGTGGGACTTTTTACTAGAGGTCCTACAAGCAAGGGGTTTTAGTTCTAAATTTCAGTTATGGATAAAAGACACTTTACAAGGCAGTAGGACTTGTGTTAATTTAAAGGGTAACTTTGGAGACTATTTTAGTTGTAAGAAGGGTCTACGACAGGTTGACCCTATGTCACCCTTCTTATTTATTTTGGTTACTGATGTTTTAAATAAGGTTTTACTTAGGGCAAAATTAGGAGGTTATATAGAAGGGCTAGGTAATTTTGAGCAAATTGGAAGTGTTCTTAACTTACACTTTTCTAACGATACCTTACTCTTCTTAAAAGCTGATATTCAACAATTAGACTATATTAGATGGTTGTTACTTGCTTTTGAGTATAAGTTTTGAGGAAATTAAATGGTCTGATGAGCAGTATAGATGCTAAATTAGTAATCATTAGGAGGAGAAATTGGGGAGGAGGAATAAATTTACGCACCTGAGGTTGAGTAAGAGGGGAGAATCTCCAAAGATGACAGTGCTCGACTCTTGCAAAACCGAGCTTCATAGATAGTGGACGAAAACCAAGACAGCCGGGGAAAAAAGGAAAAAACAGTCAAATCAGAAGAGGGTAGTACTGTGCCGACTGTAAAATTTACTGACTGAGTCGATTTTGTTGCCAAATAGTGAAGTAGCTGTTAAAATTACTAAGCTTTAAACAGATCATAACAGCGAGAAGAACCGAAGGTAGCAGAGGCGGGCAGAGTTGACCACAGTGGAGAGCGGAGCTGCTGTGGAGAATTGCTTGAGGGGAAGTTCAGCGGAATGCAAGAGAAAACAGGTAAGCAGCAGGAATTGAAGGGAAAAAGTATAGTCGGTAAATCCTAGGAGGAAAATACCCACCGAAATAGAAGACGAGATGGCGCGGCGAGCGGCTAGGCTACCTTCACAGTGGAGAAGTTCAGTCGGGAGTCACATTGTGAGCACGCGGCACTCCATCGGGGAGACACGCGTCGTCGGGCTGAGGAAGCGAGCGGTGGAGAACCTGAATGGCTGGATTGACGCTAAGATACGCTGTGGGAATAATTTTCTTAGCGATGACATCAGACTATGTCACTGAAATTTATCTGGGTAGTCCATCGAAGATCAGACGGCAGGGAATCGGGGTGTCACTGTTCCTCGCTACAGTAACACCCCATTGCCCTTTTACTATATATAATTTCAATAGTATGTATGTTAGGTTGTGACATAACTTCTTCTCTTTTTTTTTTTATGATCAAACATCATATAAAAAATCCTTCAATTTTTGACATATATATATAATAGGTTATGGAGTAATGAACGAACATCTCTTTGGATCATTCACACACATTAATTACTAACTGGTTCAAACTTACTATAAAAATCTGTCACTCTCTGCGAGAAGTAAAAATATTTTTTACTAACGGTATTATACGGATACTTCTGTCAATAATATCAATACATTTGGAAATAACAATTTATGTCGGTGTACGTACGTACCCTTGACAATAATCATTTTTATTCTCGTAAATAATAGCATATTTTTATAGCGTGCACTGATCACATCAAACAACACCATACAACTAATGTTTAACAACATTACAGTTTCACAATTCGATCAACTCAGTCTTCCGTGATCTGACAATGATCTATTAAAACCTCATATAGTTCTTAGACACTATAACTAATTATTTAGAACACTGTTAGAAGATATCATACTAAATTAATTTTAATTTGAGCTCTAAAGCCCATACAAATTATGAAAAAAAGGAAAAAAAAATCATGTAGCATAGCGGACTGCTATTATCATTATAACGGTCGTAGTTAAATTAGCGTACTTCTATTCCATAGTTTAGCTTTTAAAGTCCGAAAACGCTATAACACCGCTATAGCTAACTACTTAGAACACTGATATTTACTATATATATATATAACAAAACAATGTAGTACTAATCAGTATTGAATATATTATAACAATAAAACAACAAGCATGACCATTGACTTGTACTAAAAAAAGAGAAAAGCAAAACTTCACGCATTGGAAAGTCCAAAATCACAAAAACAAATATGACCAGATCGTTTAGAACTAGCTAAGAATTGATTTTAGATTACATCGAAGAACGGAGATGCTAAAGGTGAAGGTTCGATAGAACTAAGAATCATGACCGATGGTGAAGCAGGAGAAGACGCGATACAGGGGAGTCAGAGTCAGCAATCACAACTATATCGCGCTGAGGAACGAGCATTTTGCTTTCCAACTGGAGAGCGGCAGCGGAAAATGAGAACCGAAGATAAACGAGCACGATTAAGCGTGTGTTTTTGGAAACAAAGAGTCTCAGACAAAAGAAAATTTGAACCGCTCTCTAAAATTAGATGTACGGTTGAAATAGAGGAGCAAAGTTAAACACAAAAGGGATGGTGCATTTGAACCCTCATCTTCTTCATTTCTGGAAGGTTAAACAGATTGTCAATTTTTTTTTCTATGTTAATTAGCATATATAATATATTGTTTGAACTCGGATCCATATCTTGTTTCAATTTCAACTATTTCTTATAGCTTTCCCCGTGAGCACTGCACGGGCTTGATCCAACCCAGTTTCGCTGGTCGAAGGCTGACCAAGGCTCCAACGTCTCTTTATTTGGAGACTGTGCACAGATATCTAGTCTACGATTCGATAAATGTGCCTACGGGCTTAAATAAAAAACCAAAAATCGATAAATGACACCTCATGCGTCACTCGCTGAAAGTCAGAGTAGGTCCAATGCCTATCGGACCTACTTTCGTTCGATGGGTGTGGTGACCATCCGATTTGTATCAAGATTTGTGCGTTCCGCATCAAAATCCGTGTGAGTCTGTATTAATTTCCGTGCAAGCAGATCTTGATGCTAATCGTACGGTGTTAGAGCTAATTGAACTTAAAAGTAGGTCCGATGCCCATCGGACCTACTCCTATCTCCATTTGCTGGTGACTGGGTCAAAAATAAGAGAGTTCTTAAATAATTCAAAATATCAATGTGCTCCAATATGCTCTATATTTTTTTATCTCTAATTTTAAAGTCTGAATAGTTGATTCGAACTGCTCAACATGATCTTCATAATAAAATATTTTTGGAGACTAAATATATATTTTTTTAGATAGGTACAAAATCACTGTTTTAAGGAGATTCTAGACCATCTGAAAAAGTGATATTGTACCTATGTAAAAAAAATAGTAAAAATATAAAATTCGGTTTCTAAGAATATTTCATTATGAAAATCATGTTGAGCGGTTCGGATCAACTGTTTGGACTTTGAAAACGGAGATAAAGAATGTGGAGCATATTGTAGCAGTGCGATTTATCAACCTTATAAGCATGCTCTATACTCCCAAACTTCACTGTAAATTAAAGGAAATTCGTAATTAGGAGATTCCGAATTCCGAATTCATTGAAAATAGCACTCGTTGTTGATTTTCCTGAGGAACAGCAGGGTCTCCCTTTTCCCTTTCATCATGTCGCTTCTGTAATCCAAATTTCAATATTAAGTTATTAACCATGAGGCCCATATATGATACTCTCTGTTCCAAATTAGATTTCCTTTCTTTTGCTTAGATCAATTTGATTTACGCCTCAGGTAAATCAACAACGAATGTTATTTTCAATCCTCAGATAAGCCCAATTTAATATGAAATAAATTAGCCCAACTTAACTCATCAAATTTGAACTGAACATGAAAATCTTGCGATGCCTCAAACCAAACCATGGAGGTATGATCGGCAATAGATTTGCATCGGACCAGCAAGGTAGATTTAGGTGGGATTTAATTTGCAGAAGAGAGATAAGGTTTTGAGAAATAAGGTTTTGAAATGAAAGGGTATATTTGTCAATTTATTTTGTTAAATAACTAAATAGATTGTTAAATAAATAAAAGGGGATATTGGATAGAATATTAAGTTTTTATGGGGATATTGGATATTATGGAGTTTAATTTGATGGGGAAATTGACTATTTTAAATGTTTGCATGGGCACACTAGAAATTTTCCCAAATTTTATATTCAACCAAGGAAGGGAAAGAACAATTTTCAATGTAACAAATGAGAGATGATGCTTAAAGGGTATATTTGTCAATTTATTTTGTTAAATAACTAAATAGATTGTTAAATAAATAAAAGGGAATATTGGATAGAATATTAAGTTTTTGTGGGGATATTGAATATTATGGAGTTTTGATGGAAAAATTGGTTATTTTAAAAGTTTGCATAGGTACATCAGAAATTTTCCCAAAAAGAAAACATGTTGAGAATGTGGTTAAAGTTCTTTGAAATTATTTGAAATTAATTATTCAAAAGTACATAACAGAGGACATGTTTGGGCATCAGACAAGCCTGGAATCATATAGCTATTTTATATTTTTAGCGTTACTTCTTTTTATTAAATGAAGTAACTAATGTTATTACCTTTTTTTATAGGATATTTTCTCAATCCAAGATTCTAGTTTTAAAAATGAGCCCGAACAATACTGAAGTAATGAGTGGCCTTAGAAATGTGATTGGAAAATTACAATTCATATGCTCTTACAAATAAAGCCTTAAACTGATATGATTTTTTTATCTGATTCGACCGATTCATCCGATTCCGATTTTATGGTTAAGTGACTGATTCTGATTTTGCGAACCATGGTTATACAATCGTTATAAGTTAATTACTTATTTCATACATTTCCTGACTGTTGAATAAGACAATTCTCATATGACAACTACAACAGAGTTAATCCTTAATGATGCAAGCTACTATTTCTTCTTTTGGTCTTGTACTCTTTCCAAAATTATATTATTTTCCGGATATAGCTTGCAGGATGTACTTTTTAGTGATCTGCATTTTATGCATTCTGATACAACTTACAGCTAAATTTTACCTTAGATTAATCATTATTTAGTAATGTGCTTTTCATATAGGATTATAAAATACATGGTCTCATAAAAAAATTTAAATGATTCTCATAAAAAAAGGATTATAAAATACATGACTTCTGTTATAAAGAGAAATGTAGCATTAATATTGCTCTTAATTGTCCATTTCTCGTTATTTTAGTTGAAGAACTGAACAAAAGATACTAGACATCAGTGCCTGAGAAAAGAAAATGTATTGGTGAGTCTTATCATTTCTGTAATATTTCAAAGCACGGAAGAAAAAAAATGTTTCTCGTAGACTGTTTGCATATGTGATGTTATGGGGTTAGGGTTCTTTAATCAGAGATTAAGAGGTTGACAAATAACAGCAATTATTGAAAGATCATTTCTATTGTTCTGCAATAGCTTAATAGTTTCAGTTTGTAAAACCATGATAAATTGTTTTATTATACTAACAGAGTTTTTGTCTTCTTAATAGCACCTTGTGCCGTAAATTCCATTTTCCGTACTTTCAACCTCACAAAGAAAAAAACTTAAACAAATGATCTGCTGAATGTGTAAAAGCTGAAATTACAAACAAAACAACACATGGCCATCTTTTTTTAATGAACAATTTTATATTAAACCATACCATTGACAAAGGACACAAAGGCAATGCAGCACCATGCTATCTAAAACTGATATTTATCTTGCCAAAGGACCATAATCTGGTGGTAGCTTTGAATTCCCAATATGCGCCATCTCAAAATTGCCACTAAGCCTAACACCACCAAAATAATTTGTTTGATAATCACTGCTTATGTTCCCAGAAGCTTCGCTCCAAGTTTCAGTGCTAGGCATTTCTAGACTTAGGCTATCTTTGAGCTCTGCTACAACTGCTGTCATGTCAGGCCTCTTAGCAGGTAGGTCAGTGCACCTAAGTGCCAGTTCAGCAACCTTCCAAATAGAGTTCAAGTTGTATTGGCCTCCTATAGAGGGGTCCAATATGCTTTCTATGTTTCCTTTGGAGAGCCTTTGCTGCACAAATTTAGTCAAATGCTCATTCCCTTCTGGGCCTTGGTAGATTGGCATTTTGCCTGTGATGATTTCTAGCAAGACAACCCCAAAACTGAAAACGTCACTTTTTTCTATGAGCTTGGAGGTTGAGGCATAACTGCAGAAATATGAAACAAATTAACAAACTAATAAACGAGGACAATGAAGTAATTAAAACTAAAAACAATAGATTAATTTCCCCCTCAATGAACATTCTATAAAATTTCGATTTATATACATTTTGTTTACTTTAATATAAAATTTGGTAGACAATGTCCTTTCTACCCTTCCAAAATGGAAACAAAAAGAGAAATTGTTGATGACCCGGTAGAACATGAATACGACCAATGGCAAAGCCATGTGCAAGGAATGGGGTCAATTGACCTCCATTTATTTTCAACTATATATATCACGCTGAGGAACGAGCATTTTGCTTTCCAACTGGAGAGCGGCTGCGGAAAATGAGAACCGAAGATAAACGAGCACGATTAAGTGTGTGTTTTTGGAAACAAAGAGTCTCAGACAAAAGAAAATTTGAACCGCTCTCTAAAATTAGATGTACGGTTGAAATAGAGGAGCAAAGTTAAACACAAAAGGGATGGTGCATTTGAACCCTCATCTTCTTCATTTCTGGAAGGTTAAACAGATTGTCAATTTTTTTTTCTATGTTAATTAGCATATATAATATATTAATTGTTTGAACTCGGATCCATATCTTGTTTCAATTTCAACTATTTCTTATAGCTTTCCCCGTGAGCACTGCACGGGCTTGATCCAACCCAGTTTCGCTGGTCGAAGGCTGACCAAGGCTCCAACATCTCTTTATTTGGAGACTGTGCACAGATATCTAGTCTACGATTCGATAAATGTGCCTACGGGCTTAAATAAAAAACCAAAAATCGATAAATGACACCTCATGCGTCACTCGCTGAAAGTCAGAGTAGGTCCAATGCCCATCGGACCTACTTTCGTTCGATGGGTGTGGTGACCATCCGATTTGTATCAAGATTTGTGCGTTCCGCATCAAAATCCGTGTGAGTCTGTATTAATTTCCGTGCAAGCAGATCTTGATGCTAATCGTACGGTGTTAGAGCTAATTGAACTTAAAAGTAGGTCCGATGCCCATCGGACCTACTCCTATCTCCATTTGCTGGTGACTGGGTCAAAAATAAGAGAGTTCTTAAATAATTCAAAATATCAATGTGCTCCAATATGCTCCATATTTTTTTTGTAAGTAAATGTTATCGTGCTCAACTACTTACATACAATCATTATCATGAGTACAACTAATCATCTTTCATGTAAGTAGATGTTATCGTGCTCAACTACTTACATACAATCATTATCATGAGTACAACTAATCATCTTTAAAGTTTTGACAGCGGAATTAAGAATCAATTAAAAGCAAATCAAAGACCTTGGAAATCATAGTCTCCACGTGTAAAACAATAAATCAATCAAATAGATTTCATACCTTTATCCATAGTAAACTGTAGAACAACACTTGAGATGTTCTTCACAAACCGTCAGAAGAACTGTAAAGCGATTTCTCTCCTCTTTCTCTTTCTAAGCAATGACAACTTATTATTTCTGAATATAGATGAAGAGAGGATCAACCTTACTCTTAGAATACTTATATATATATCATGCCTGTCATTAAAGCAATCATTAGGGGAGATGAATCTAACACAACCAACCAAAGGGTGCCTGCCAAAGGATGCAATTATCCTTTGTACATTCGAAAGGATGCGATTATCCTCTGTACATTCGCATCCTTTAAATCAGGCCCATATGGAATTTTAGTGCAGCCCATCAAAGATGCATAAGGTGCACATATTTTTAGTGCGGCCCGTATGCACTTTAATGTTTTATTTGGGCCACATAATTTTTAGTTTCTTACATTCTCCCACTTGGTCCATTATAAAACTTTATGACATTACAACGTTCATAAGGTGCACAATAATATTGTATGTCTTTATATTTCATAAATTCTAAAATCATAATATTTATACTTAAGCAAAATTAATACGAGTCATGGCGGTTGCTAATGATATTTGTTACTAACTTCCTTCCATGTACTACAATATCAATTCTAACTTAATATAAACCATAATGGTATACTTAAGGATCCACGTTAATTGTCTAATTTATATAGACTAATTCCTATTAATAGAAAACAATAATATATATATACTTAAATAAATAGGAATTGTATTTGAAACAAACAATCAATAATAATATCATAAATAATCATTCATCTACAATATAAGTTTAATTACAACAATCATTTATCACAGATAACTATTCCCATTCTTTCGACATGTTCGTGAAATGTCTTGGGTGGTAATCCTTTCGTCAAAGGATTAGCTATCATCATCTCTGTGCTTACATGCTGTATTGTTATTGTTTGTTTCTGTACTTCTTCTTTCACGGCAAAGTACTTAATCTCCATGTGCTTGGCACCTTTGGAGTACTTGTCGTTTTTGCTGAAGAAGACTGCTGCAGAATTATCGCAATAAATCTTCAGCAGCTTGGCAATGCTGTCGACAATTCCAAGTCCTGAAATAAAGTTCCGCAGCCATAGTCCTTGTACCATGGCTTCAAAACATGCCACGAACTCGGCTTCCATAGTGGATGCAGCAATTACCATCTGCTTCGCACTTTTCCATGAGATTGCTCCGCCGGCTAGAAGATACACATATCCGCAAGTGGATTTTCGTGTATCACAACACCCGGCATAGTCTGAATCTGAATAACCGACTGTCTCTAAGTAGTTTGATCTCCTATACGTCAACATGTGATCTTTAGTACCTTGAAGATATCGTAAAACTTTCTTTGCTGCCTTCCAATGTTCTATTCCAGGATTGCTTTGATAACGTCCAAGCATTCCTACAGCAAAACTGATATCTGGTCTTGTACAAGTTTGTGCATACATTAAACTACCCACAATGGAAGCATAAGGAATATTATTCATTTCTTCCTTTTCCAATTCGTTTTTAGGACATTGATATAAACCAAATTTATCCCCTTTCTGAATCGGTACCTTACCAGCTGAACATTTCTCCATCTTAAATCTCTCGAGAATCTTGTTAATATATGTTTTCTGAGACAAACCTAACAAACCTTGTGATCGATCACGAAATATTTCTATTCCTATCACATAGTTCGCCTCGCCCATATCTTTCATTTCAAAATTCTTCGAGAGAAAATTCTTGGTGCTTTTCATCATACCAAGATCGTTAGTCGCAAGTAAAATGTCATCAACATATAGAACTAGAAACATTATCTTACTCCCACTGACCTTCAAGTATATACAACGATCAACAATGTTTTCCGTAAAACCAAAAGAAGTAATCACATAATTGAACTTGCGATACCATTGTCGTGATGCTTGTTTCAGCCCATATATCGACCTTTTCAATTTGCAAACCATATCATTTCCCCCAATTTAAAGCCCTCGGGCTGATCCATGTAGACTTCCTCTTCGAGTTCTCCATTCAGAAAAGCAATTTTGACGTCCATTTGGTGTAACTCAAGATCGTAATGAGCCACTAAAGCCATGATGATACGCAAAGAATCTTTCTTAGAGACGGGTGAAAATGTCTCTTTATAATCAATGCCGTCTTTCTGAGTGAAACCTTTGGCAACCAGTCTAGCTTTATATCGTTCGATTTTGCCTTTTGAGTCACGTTTGATCTTAAAGATCCATTTACATCCAACTCGCTTGGAATCGTGAGGCAATTTGACGAGATCCCAGACTTGATTTTGTTCCATTGATTTTAACTTGTCTTTCATGGCATCAATCCAGTTATCAGATTCTTCACATTCAATAGCTTTCTTGTATGAAACCGGATCATCAATTGCAGAATCAATTTCAGATTCTTGTAGATAAACCAAATAATCGTCAGATATAGCCGATCTCCGTTCACGGGTAGACCTTCTTAATGGTATATCATTCGGTTCAACTACATCATCAACAACGATGTTATCAATCGAAATGTCCTCAGTAGCAGTTGGTTGTTCTAGAACAGTTGGAAGAACTACTTTCGAAACAACAGTCGGAACAACTACCTTCGAAACAACAGACAAAGGAACAGTAACTTGTTCTGTAATTTCCTAAATATCAGAATTACACTGATCAGAACTTCTTGCACTGACTTCAGCATTGTCGATGAAACGTGCATTTCCGGATTCAACAATTCTCGTGCTATGATTCGGACAGTAAAATCTGAACCCTTTGGATTTCTCTGGATATCCAATAAAGAATCCGCTAACAGTTCTGAAATCCAATTTCTTTTCGTGTGGGTTATATAAACGTACCTCCGCAGGGCAACCCCATACATGTATATGACGCAAACTAGATTTCCTTCCCGTCCATAGTTTGAAAGGAGTCCTTTCTATTGCCTTACTTGGAACCCAGTTTAGTAAATACATGGCGGTCTTAAGTGCATACATCCACAAAGATTTAGGCACAGTTGAGTGACTGAGCATACTCTGAACCATGTCCATAAGTGTTCTGTTATGATGTTCAGCGACACCATTTTGTTGTGGTGTGCCGAGCATAGTGTATTGCGCACATATACCACGTTTTTCTAAGAATTTAGCAAAGGGTCCAGGATTTTGTCCTGATTCGTCATATCTACCATAAAATCATTCGATGATTTTCATTTGTTTTTCTAACTGTCTTTCAACCTCATTTATAAACACCTCAAGTGCATCAATAGATTGTGATTTCTCATTTAGAAGATAAACAAACCCATAACGTGAAAAATCATCGATGAAGGTGATGAAATACTTTTCTTTATTAAAAGAGGGAACGTCAAATGGTCCACAAATATCTGTGTGAATTATTTCTAGAAGTTGAGAGCTACGAGTGGCACCTTTCTTAGTATGTTTCGTCTGCTTGCCTTTTATACAATCGATACATACACCTAAGTCAATAAAATTCAAGTTTGGAAGAACTTCAGACTTAACTAAACGTTGCATTCTTTCTTTTGATATATGACCCAATCTTTTGTGCCAGAAGTACGCTGACTTTTCATCATTCATATTTCTTTTCATTCCAATAGTATTGTTTCCGGTAATTAGAGATTCTACATAATAATTATCTAACTCTAATTTATATAAACCCTCAATCAAATTGCCACAACCAATCACGCAATTATTTTTATAGAAACTAAAGTATTTAGATCCAAATTTAAATACATAGCCACAATCATCCAACTTAGATACAGATAATAAGTTGTGAGAAAACAAAGGTACATATAGTGTATCATACAAACCAACAATATTGCCAGAACCTAATATAAGTCGGTATGTACCGACACCTTCCACTGGCAACTTGTCTTTATTGCCCATAATTACATATCTTTCACTTTGTCGACTTTGGCTTGTGGTTTGGATCATAAGAAATCCCTGTAAATTGTTTGAAATATGAGTTGTAGAGCCCGAGTCAATCCACCAAGTATTATTAGGAACATCAATAAAATTTGACTCAAAAGTAACAAAAGTATGAGTCATACCTTTCTTTTCGAACCAAACCTTCCTTTTCAGACAATCCTTATGAAAATGACCCATTTTACGACAAAAGTGGCACTTTTGCTTGTTCCCTTCTTTCTTAAAGCTTACATTAAAGACACCTGAAAGGTTTTCCCCTTCTTCTTGGTCTTAGCTTTCCCTGGTTTAGCATTAGAACCCGACCCAACTTCTAGGTTTGAAAAATGAATAGTGTTAGGTTTCAATTCCTTAAGCCTTGCCTCTTCCTGAACAAGTTTACTAGTCAATTCATTTATGTTCCATTTCTTTTCTTGAGCATTATAATTAATTTGGAACGGACTATAAACATCATTCGGCAAAGAGTTCAAAATAAATTGAACTACAAACCCTTCTTCAACTGTCATTCCCAAACCCTTAAGTTTTGCGGAGAGAAATGTCATTTCTACGATATGTGCATGCATAGTGCGACTACCATTTGTTATCTTTCTTGAAATACAATATAGAATAATTTATAAAACATTTTTAAGAGATAAAAGTGAGGAAAGAGAAAAAATACATAATTTTCGAAAATTTTCATTATTATAAAATATTTACTCTTAAAATTAGGAAAAATACTATAATTTGTATTTTAAAACATAATCATAAACTTAAATCTTTAAATTAAAATACATAATATATATATAACTTAACTTAAGAGAAGATCAGAAGATAGGAGACATAATACAATAATTTATAAGATTATACTTAATTCTTATAACTTAAGAGAAGACCAGATAATAGGAATATTACTATAATGCTTTGAGTCCTTACGTCTAACTAATCATTAATCTTCAGATTTTCAATTTCAGATTTTGGAGTAATAACTTAATTAATATACCCTAATTATCCTTTGGGACTTATTAAGATATACTAAACATAATATTACTAGAAAATACTTTAATATGACAATTTTATTGTTTCAATACACGTTGTTGCCTTTGGGTAACCAACGATTGAGGAATAACGTAAATTATCAACTTAAGTTGTGTAAATTATGAGAATGTAATCAACCTTTGGGCAATTCAAAAAATCTCATAATCTACTAATTAATTAAACCATTAAATTTAGTATATGACAGATTTTAATATCATATAATCTTAATAAATGATCAATTAATTTTAATCTACGGTTTATAGAAAATAGAATTGCAATAAAATTATTCTAAAATTCTTAGACTCATTATGGCATCAATTTAATTTAGATAACTATTTGTCATTCCAGAATTATTTTTTCCCGGTTCATAATAATTCAATTTCAGAATTTTAATTGGAAAGAATGCCTAGTTTCTTTTTTCAAAGTAATTATCATCACGATTAATGGTAAAAATTGCACAATTTCGATAGAATTTTCAGAATATTCTACTTAATGAACTCTATATAATCCATACTTCGATTTCTTTAGGGTAAGGACACTTTGGTGTCTAGCAATACCATCATAATTCAAAGTTACCGCAAATTTCAATCACAAATCATTAAAAAGAAAATAATAATAATAAATTCATAAAACAAGTAACTTATTCGGGAGATTATGAATTCCAAAACCTTGCTCTGATACCACATGTAAGTAGATGTTATCGTGCTCAACTACTTACATACAATCATTATCATGAGTACAACTAATCATCTTTCATGTAAGTAGATGTTATCGTGCTCAACTACTTACATACAATCATTATCATGAGTACAACTAATCATCTTTAAAGTTTTGACAGCGGAATTAAGAATCAATTAAAGCAAATCAAAGACCTTCGAAATCATAGTCTCCACGTGTAAAACAATAAATCAATCAAATAGATTTCATACCTTTATCCATAGTAAACTGTAGAACAACACTTGAGATGTTCTTCACAAACCGTCAGAAGAACTGTAAAGCGATTTCTCTCCTCTTTCTCTTTCTAAGCAATGACAACTTATTCTTTATGAATATAGATGAAGAGAGGATCAACCTTACTCTTAGAATACTTATATATATATCATGCCTGTCATTAAAGCAATCATTAGGGGAGATGAATCTAACACAGCCAGCCAAAGGATGCAATTATCCTCTGTACATTCGAAAGGATGCGATTATCCTCTGTACATTCGCATCCTTTAAATCAGGCCCATATGGAATTTTAGTGCAGCCCATCAAAGATGCATAAGGTGCACATATTTTTAGTGCGGCCCGTATGCACTTTAATGTTTTATTTGGACCACATAATTTTTAGTTCCTTACATTTTTATCTCTATTTTTAAAGTCTGAATAGTCGATTCGAACCGCTCAACATGATCTTCATAATAAAATATGTTTGGAGATCAAATTTTTTTAGATAGGTACAAAATCACTGTTTTAAGAAGATTCTAGACCATCTGAAAAAGTGATATTGTACCTATGTAAAAAAAATAGTAAAAATATAAAATTCGGTTTCTAAGAATATTTCATTATGAAAATCATGTTGAGCGGTTCGGATCGACTGTTTGGACTTTGAAAACGGAGATAAAGGATGTGGAGCATATTGGAGCAGTGCGATTTATCAACCTTATAAGCATGCTCTATACTCCCAAACTTCACTGTAAATTAAAGGAAATTCGTAATTAGGAGATTCCGAATTCCGAATTCTTTGAAAATAGCACTCGTTGTTGATTTTCCTGAGGAACAGCAGGGTCTCCCTTTTCCCTTTCATCATGTCGCTTCTGTAATCCAAATTTCAATATTAAGTTATTAACCATGAGGCCCATATATGATACTCTCTGTTCCAAATTAGATTTCCTTTCTTTTGCTTAGATCAATTTGATTTACGCCTCAGGTAAATCAACAACGAATGTTATTTTCAATCCTCAGATAAGCCCAATTTAATATGAAATAAATTAGCCCAATTTAACTCATCAAATTTGAACTGAACATGAAAATCTTGCGATGCCTCAAACCAAACCATGGAGGTATGATCGGCAATAGATTTGCATCGGACCAGCAAGGTAGATTTAGGTGGGATTTACAGAGGAGAGATAAGGTTTTGAGAAATAAGGTTTTTGAAATAAAAGGGTATATTTGTCAATTTATTTTATAAATAATTAAATAGACTATTAAATAAATAAAATGGGATATTGGATAGAATGTTAAGTTTTTATGGGATATTGGATATTATGGAGTTTTGATGGGGAAATTGACTATTTTAAATGTTTGCATGGGCACACTAGAAATTTTCCCAAATTTTATATCAACCGAGGAAGGGAAAGAACAATTTTCAATATAACAAATGAGAGATGATGCTTAAAGGGTATATTTGTCAATTTATTTTGTTAAATAACTAAATAGATTGTTAAATAAATAAAAGGGGATATTGGATAGAATATTAAGTTTTTGTGGGGATATTGGATATTATGGAGTTTTGATGGGTAAATTGATTATTTTAAAAATTTGCATTGGCACACTAGAAATTTTCCCAAAAAGAAAACATGTTGAGAATGTGGTTAAAGTTCTTTGAAATTATTTGAAATTAATTATTCAAAAGTACATAACAGAGGACATGTTTGGGCATCAGACAAGCCTGGAATCATATAGCTATTTTATATTTTTAGCGTTACTTTTTTTTATTAAATGAAGTAACTAATGTTATTACTTTTTTTATAGGATATTTTCTCAATCCAAGATTCTAGTTTTAAAAAATGAGCCCGAACAATACTGAAGTAATGAGTGGCCTTAGAAATGTGATTGGAAAATTACAACTTGATATGCTCTTACAAATAAAGCCTTAAACTGATATGATTTTTTTATCTGATTCGACCGATTCATCCGATTCCGATTCTATGGTTAAGTGAGATTCTGATTTTGCGAACCATGGTTATAAAATCGTAAGTTCATTACTTATTTCATACATTTCCTGACTGTTGAATAAGACAATTCTCATATGACAACTACAACAGAGTTAATCCTTAATGATGCAAGCTACTAGTTCTTCTTTTGGTCTTGTACTCTTTCCAAAATTATATTATTTTCCGGATATAGCTTGCAGGATATACTTTTTAGTGATCTGCATTTTATGCATTCTGATACAACTTACAGCTAAATTTTACCTTAGATTAATCATTATTTAGTAATGTGCTTTTCAAAAAAGATATATAGGATTATAAAATACATGGTCTCATAAAACAAAATTTAAATGATTCTCATGAAATAAGGATTATAAAATACATGACTTCTGTTATAAAGAGAAATGTAGCATTAATTTTGCTCTTAATTGTCCATTTCTCGTTATTTTAGTTGAAGAACTGAACAAAAGATACTACACATCAGTGCCTGAGAAAAGAAAATGTATTGGTGAGTCTTATCATTTCTGTAATATTTCAAAGCACGGAAGAAAAAAAAATGTTTCTGGTAGACTGTTTGCATATGTGATGTTATGGGGTTAGGGTTCTTTAATCAGAGATTAAGAGGTTGACAAATAACAGCAATTATTGAAAGATCATTTCTATTGTTCTTCAATAGCTTAATAGTTTCAGTTTGTAAAACCATGATAAATTGTTTTATTATACTAACAGAGTTTTTGTCTTCTTAATAGCACCTCGTGCCGTAAATTCCATTTTCCGTACTTTCAACCTCACAAAGAAAAAAACTTAAACAAATGATCTGCTGAATGTGTAAAAACTGAAATTACAAACAAAACAACACATATATGGCCATCTTTTTTTAATGAACAATTTTATATTAAAACATACCATTGTCAAAGGACACAAAGGCAATGCAGCACCATGCTATCTAAAACTGATATTTATCTTGCCAAAGGACCATAATCTGGTGGTAGCTTTGAATTCCCAATATGCGCCATCTCAAAATTGCCACTAAGCCTAACACCACCAAAAGAATTTGTTTGATAATCACTGCTTATGTTCCCAGAAGCTTTGCTCCAAGTTTCAGTGCTAGGCATTTCTAGACTCAGGCTATCTTTGAGCTCTGCTACAACTGCTGTCATGTCAGGCCTCTTAGCAGGTAGGTCAGTGCACCTAAGTGCCAGTTCAGCAACCTTCCAAATAGAGTTCAAGTTGTATTGGCCTCCTATAGAGGGGTCCAATATGCTTTCTATGTTTCCTTTGGAGAGCCTTTGCTGCACAAATTTAGTCAAATGCTCATTTCCTTCTGGGCCTTGGCAGATTGGCATTTTGCCTGTGATGATTTCTAGCAAGACAACCCCAAAACTGTAAACGTCACTTTTTTCTATGAGCTTGGAGGTCGAGGCATAACTGCAGAAATATGAAACAAATTAACAAACTAATAAACGAGGACAATGAAGTAATTAAAACTAAAAACAATAGATTAATTTCCCCCTCAATGAACATTCTATAAAATTTCGATTTATATACATTTTGTTTACTTTAATATAAAATTTGGTAGACAATGTCCTTTCTACCCTTCCAAAATGGAAACAAAAAGACAAATTGTTGATGACCCGGTAGAACATGAATACGACCAATGGCAAAGCCATGTGCAAGGAATGGGGTCAATTGACCTCCATTTATTTTCAACTATATATATCACGCTGAGGAACGAGCATTTTGCTTTCCAACTGGAGAGCGGCTGCGGAAAATGAGAACCGAAGATAAACGAGCACGATTAAGTGTGTGTTTTTGGAAACAAAGAGTCTCAGACAAAAGAAAATTTGAACCGCTCTCTAAAATTAGATGTACGGTTGAAATAGAGGAGCAAAGTTAAACACAAAAGGGATGGTGCATTTGAACCCTCATCTTCTTCATTTCTGGAAGGTTAAACAGATTGTCAATGTTTTTTTCTATGTTAATTAGCATATATAATATATTGTTTGAACTCGGATCCATATCTTGTTTCAATTTCAACTATTTCTTATAGCTTTCCCCGTGAGCACTGCACGGGCTTGATCCAACCCAGTTTCGCTGGTCGAAGGCTGACCAAGGCTCCAACATCTCTTTATTTGGAGACTGTGCACAGATATCTAGTCTACGATTCGATAAATGTGCCTACGGGCTTAAATAAAAAACCAAAAATCGATAAATGACACCTCATGCGTCACTCGCTGAAAGTCAGAGTAGGTCCAATGCCTATCGGACCTACTTTCGTTCGATGGGTGTGGTGACCATCCGATTTGTATCAAGATTTGTGCGTTCCGCATCAAAATCCGTGCAAGCAGATCTTGATGCTAATCGTACGGTGTTAGAGCTAATTGAACTTAAAAGTAGGTCCGATGCCCATCGGACCTACTCCTATCTCCATTTGCTGGTGACTGGGTCAAAAATAAGAGAGTTCTTAAATAATTCAAAATATCAATGTGCTCCAATATGCTCCATATTTTTTTATCTCTATTTTTAAAGTCTGAATAGTCGATCCGAACCGCTCAACATGATCTTCATAATAAAATATGTTTGGAGACCAAATTTTTTTAGATAGGTACAAAATCACTGTTTTAAGAAGATTCTAGACCATCTGAAAAAGTGATATTGTACCTATGTAAAAAAATAGTAAAAATATAAAATTCGGTTTCTAAGAATATTTTATTATGAAAATCATGTTGAGCGGTTCGGATCGACTGTTTGGACTTTGAAAACGGAGATAAAGAATGTGGAGCATATTGGAGCAGTGCGATTTATCAACCTTATAAGCATGCTCTATACTCCCAAACTTCACTGTACATGAAAGGAAATTCGTAATTAGGAGATTCCGAATTCATTTAAAATAGCACTCGTTGTTGATTTTCCTGAGGAACAGCAGGGTCTCCCTTTTCCCTTTCATCATGTCGCTTCTGTAATCCAAATTTCAATATTAACCATGTGGCCCATATATGATACTCTCTATTCCAAATTAGATTTCCTTTCTTTTGCTTAATTAGATCAATTTGATTTACGCCTCAGGTAAATCAACAACGAATGTTAGCCCAATTCAATCCTCAGATAAGCCCAATTTAATATGAAATAAATTAGCCCAATATAACTCATCAAATTTGAACTGAACATGAAAATCTTGCGATGCCTCAAACCAAACCATGGAGGTATGATCGGCAATAGATTTGCATCGGACCAGCAAGGTAGATTTAGGTGGGATTTACAGAGGAGAGATAAGGTTTTGAAATAAAAGGGTATATTTGTCAATTTATTTTGTTAAATAACTAAATGGATTGTTAAATAAATAAAAGGGGATATTGGATAGAATATAAAGTTTTTGTGGGGATATTGGATATTATGGAGTTTTGATAGGGAAATTGACTATTTTAAATGTTTGCATGGGCACACTAGAAATTTTCCCAATTTTTATATTCAACCGAGGAAGGGAAAGAATGATCTATATCATTTTATCTATGCACGTGTAAAAAATTATGACATTTCAATTTTGTTTTGGTTGTCATCAAGAGCTTGTAAAAAACGTACTAATGTGGATAATTTCTAGACGTTGATTTTTTAACTTATTGATTCACATAAAAACAAAATCAAAATGTGATAATTTTTTATGAGCACAGATAAAATGATGTAGATCATATCCAACGGTTTTATTTTGACTTTTAAGTTTTAAATTTTGAGTTATTAAAGTTTTAAAAATGTAGGCATGGTGGAGGCATGAAAAATTGAGGCATTGGAATCCTCCTCATATATATATATATAACAAAACAATGTAGTACTAATCAGTATTGAATATATTATAACAATAAAACAACAAGCATGACCATTGACTTGTACTAAAAAAAGAGAAAAGCAATTAAAACTTGACTCATTGGAAAGTCCAAAATCACAAAAACAAATATGACCAGATCGTTTAGAACTAAGAATTGATTTTAGATTACATCGAAGAACGGAGATGCTAAAGGTGAAGGCTCGATAGAACTAAGAATCATGATCGATGGTGAAGCAGGAGAAGACGCGATACAGGGGGAGTCAGCAATCACAACTATATTGCGCGGAGGAACGAGCATTTTTGCTTTCCAACTGGAGAGCGGCAGCGGAAAATGAGAACCGAAGATAAACGAGCACGATTAAGCGTGTGTTTTTGGAAACAAAGAGTCTCGGACAAAAGAAAATCTGAACCGCTCTCTAAAATTAGATGTACGGTTGAGATACAGGAGCAAAGTTAGACACAAAAGGGATGGTGCATTTGAACCCTCATCTTCTTCATTTCTGGAAGGTCAAACAGATTGTCAATTTTTTTTTCTATGTTAATTAGCATATATAATATATTAATTGTTTGAACTCGGATCCATATCTTGTTTCAATTTCAACTATTTCTTATAGCTTTCCCCGTGAGCACTGCACGGGCTTGATCCAACCCAGTTTCGCTGGTCGAAGGCTGACCAAGGCTCCAACATCTCTTTATTTGGAGACTGTGCACAGATATCTAGTCTACGATTCGATAAATGTGCCTACGGGCTTAAATAAAAAACCAAAAATCGATAAATGACACCTCATGCGTCACTCGCTGAAAGTCAGAGTAGGTCCAATGCCCATCGGACCTACTTTCGTTCGATGGGTGTGGTGACCATCCGATTTGTATCAAGATTTGTGCGTTTTGCATCAAAATCCGTGCAAGCAGATCTTGATGCTAATCGTACGGTGTTAGAGCTAATTGAACTTAAAAGTAGGTCCGATGCCCATCGGACCTACTCCTATCTCCATTTGTTGGTGACTGGGTCAAAAATAAGAGAGTTCTTAAATAATTCAAAATATCAATGTGTTCCAATATGCTCCATATTTTTTTATCTCTATTTTTAAAGTTTGAATAGTCGATCCGAACCGCTCAACATGATCTTCATAATAAAATATGTTTGCAAACCAAATTTTATATTCTTTAAAAGAATTTTACTATTTTTTTAGATAGATACAAAATCACTGTTTTAAAGAGATTCTGGATCATCCGAAAAAGTGATATTGTACCTATGTAAAAAAATAGTAAAAATATAAAATTCGGTTTCTAAGAATATTTTATTATGAAGATCATGTTGAGTGGTTCAGATCGACTGTTCGGAATTTGAAAACGGAGATAAAGGATATGGAGCATATTGGAGCACAAAATCATGATGCATTCGAACCATTCTCATAAAAATCATTCAGATTTTGGTTTTGGTATCCAATCAGATCTTTGTCAATGGAGCAGTGCGATTTATCAACCTTATAAGCATGCTCTATACTCCCAAACTTCACTGTAAATTAAAGGAAATTCGTAATTAGGAGATTCCGAATTCCGAATTCATTGAAAATAGCACTCGTTGTTGATTTTCCTGAGGAACAGCAGGGTCTCCCTTTTCCCTTTCATCATGTCGCTTCTGTAATCCAAATTTCAATATTAAGTTATTAACCATGAGGCCCATATATGATACTCTCTGTTCCAAATTAGATTTCCTTTCTTTTGCTTAGATCAATTTGATTTACGCCTCAGGTAAATCAACAACGAATGTTATTTTCAATCCTCAGATAAGCCCAATTTAATATGAAATAAATTAGCCCAACTTAACTCATCAAATTTGAACTGAACATGAAAATCTTGCGATGCCTCAAACCAAACCATGGAGGTATGATCGGCAATAGATTTGCATCGGACCAGCAAGGTAGATTTAGGTGGGATTTACCAAGGAAGGGAAAGAACAATTTTCAATGTAACAAATGAGAGATGATGCTTAAAGGGTATATTTGTCAATTTATTTTGTTAAATAACTAAATAGATTGTTAAATAAATAAAAGGGAATATTGGATAGAATATTAAGTTTTTGTGGGGATATTGAATATTATGGAGTTTTGATGGGTAAATTGGTTATTTTAAAAGTTTGCATGGGCTCACTAGAAATTTCCCAAAAAGAAAACAGGTTGAGAATGTGGTTAAAGTTCTTTGAAATTAATTATTCAAAAGTACATAACAGAGGACATGTTTGGGCATCAGACAAGCCTGGAATCATATAGCTATTTTATATTTTTAGCGTTACTTCTTTTTATTAAATGAAGTAACTAATGTTATTACCTTTTTTTATAGGATATTTTCTCAATCCAAGATTCTAGTTTTAAGAAATGAGCCCCAACAATACTGAAGTAATGAGTGGCCTTAGAAATGTGATTGGAAAATTACAATTGATATGCTCTTACAAATAAAGCCTTAAACTGATATGATTTTTTTATCTGATTCGACCGATTCATCCGATTCCGATTCTATGGTTAAGTGACTGATTCTGATTTTGCGAACCATGGTTATACAATCGTAAGTTAATTACTTATTTCATACATTTCCTGACTGTTGAATAAGACAATTCTCATATGATGCAAGCTACTATTTCTTCTTTTGGTCTTGTACTCTTTCCAAAACTATATTATTTTCCGGATATAGCTTGCAGGATGTACTTTTTAGTGATCTGCATTTTATGCATTCTGATACAACTTACAGCTAAATTTTACCTTAGATTAATCATTATTTAGTAATGTGCTTTTCAAAAAAGGTATATAGGATTATAAAATACATAGTCTCATAAAAAAAAATTAAATGATTCTCATAAAAAAAAGGATTATAAACACTACTAGAATCTGAGTTTATTGCATGGTTAGAACTAGTTTGTTGCAAGGTAATGACGGCCCATGCAAAAGAAATGGCTTTTCTGAATTCGTCAGAGTTGTTGCAAGGCTAAGTCCATGCAACATGTCTGCCATGCAACTATGTGATGTGCAACCATGCAACTGTTTCTATCTCCCCTTGCAAATACTTTATGAAGGTCAGATATTATAATTAATTGGAGTTCCATGCAACAACTCATCTATCTCCTCTTGCAAATACTTTATGAATGTGAGATATTATAATTAATTGGAGGTCCATGCAACAACTCATCTATATCCCCTTGCAAATACTTTATGAAATGTGAGTTATTATAATTAATTGGAGTTCCATGCAACAACTCATCTATCTCCTCTTGCAAATACTTTATGAATGTGAGATATTATAATTAATTGGAGGTCCATGCAACAACTCATCTATCTCCCATTGCAAATATTTTATGAATGTGAGATATTATAATTAATTGGAGGTCCATGCAACAACTCATCTATCTCCCATTGCAAATACTTTATGAATGTGAGATATTTTAATTAATTGGAGGTCCATGCAACTACTTAACCCCATGCCCATGCAACTACTTAACCCCCTGTTTATAGTATATTTTATTGAAGGTCCATGCGAGTAGTCCAATTGCATGGGCATGTTCTCGTTAATTGCATGGCCTTGCCCTTGCAATTGTTTAGTTCCTGGAGACAGATGCACTTCTGTTTATTTGATATCTCCTTGTAAATGAAGAATTTTATTATAAATCAACAACATGAATAATAGCAGTATATAAGAATTCAATACCTTGATAACTAATTAAATTATATCATTTACAACAAGCCTCACCAAAATAATTGGGAAACAAAAATAATTGTTATGTTCTTTGTGACACAACACACATACAACTATTGATTCACCAATATTAAAACTCTTGATCGGAAGCATTGGGGGCCTAAAAACCAAATTCATCATCACCTAGGTCCATGTACAACTCTTCGTCACTTACCTCAATTGGGTTGTCCTCAAACTCATCCTCACCTTGCGACATCGTATCTTCTACTAGGTCGAACTCGTCTTCTTGAGGGGCCATACCATCCCAATCAAATTCTTGACCATTTGAAACCTCGATTGCGTGATCCGGCATTTCATCTTGGAAAAATTATAGGTTTGCTAATTCGACGTCGTCCTCGGAACAGAACCTCCCATTCGCGCTAGTTTTCATTGCCACCCACCATTGACGTCTTTCAATTTTATCCGATGCATAAGAAAGGTAGAATACTTGGATTGCTTGAGGTGCCAATACAAATGGTTCATAATTTTTAAGGCGAGAAGTGTGGTTAACCTCAACAATTCCATGTTGGATGTCCACCCTTACACCGTTTGTTATGTCAAACCAATTACACCGAAAGAGAACGACCTTGTTGAGTCCATCGTAATCTAGCTCAATTACCTCTTGGAGAAGTCCATAGTAGTCTTGTGGTGTGTCAATTCCATCATATTCCCCTTTAATGCAAACACCGCTACTCTTTGTTGACTTGTTTTCCCCATATGCTTCCGTGTGAAATCGATAGCCGCTTACTTCGTACCCTTCATAGCAGTTCGCTTGTTTCTGCGGCATGAGTCCTGCCCTTCGGATGTAGGGGTCGCAATCATGATTAGATAGTACCTTCTTCCGTAGCCAATCTGCGAAGCCATCTTCACGAACTTTGTCCAAATGGAGTGGGGATCTGGCTTGTCCAGAGCTTAGCATGCATGCATAAAACTCTCTACACATTCAAACATGTCAAAATACAAGAGATTAAGTTTTTGTTTATAATTTGTAATTTTGAATTCATCAAAATAAACATTTTATAAGATTGTATCCTAGGAATTTATTTTTTATCTCGGAACAGTTGAGGATGACATAGTTGTGTGCAGCTTTAAGTTCATTGTCATCGAGAGTCCTTCGACTTGGCCTTGTGAAAAAACGGCCCGTGGTATCAAATATTGATATACGTCTCCGCGGAGGATTACTTGTTCCAACCCCTTGTTGGTTAGTGTTAGAGTTCTCTGCAAAATAAAGTGAGCAAAATGCACCAATTTCTTTGACAATTGTAGCCTCGACGATTGAACCCTCAACTTTTGCCTTGTTCGTGACTCTCATCCTCTGTTCTTTATTTCGTCTGTAATAAAAATATTGGTTTATATATTGAAGCACTGAGTGAGCTAAGTGTTTCATCATTGAATCAAAAAGAGATTAAAAAAAAACACACCTTTCACAAGGATACATCCATCGAGCCCCTACGGGTCCACCCAATCTAGCCTCATGACAGACATGGACCACAAGATGCTCCATAGAATTGAAAAATCCCGGCGGGAATATCTTTTTCATTTTGCACATGGTGAGCACAATATCCTTTTCCAATTGGTCGATACGGGAAGGATCAAGCTCCTTGGCACAAATCTCTCTAAAGAAACTTGAAATCTCGCACAAAACATCCCATACGGAATCAGGGACAGTCTCGAAATGCGACAGGAAGAAGTCACTCCATGAACACATGCAAATCATGGCTCTTTAGCCCGGTTAGGGTGTTTGTTTTGAGGTTCACACACCTTGACCAACTCGATGCGTAGCCATCGGGGAACTTAACATTCTCCTTAAGCCATATTAAAACCTGCCTCTTATGTTGTGGAGAGACTGTGAAGAGAGCCTTTGGTTTTTGCAGCTTTTCCGGGTTATTCGGGTCTGGAGTTAGGTTCTGATTGGCACGATTGCAAAGGAGAGCCAAATCTTTCCGTGTTTTTTCATTATCTTTGTTTTTAGTCCCCATGCCCAGAAGTGTGTAAATCAAATTTTCTGCGAAATTTTTCTCCAAATGCATCATGTCAATGTTGTGCGGCAACATATTGTTTTTCCAATAGGGCAAGCTCCAAAAAATACTCTTATTTTGCCAATGGTGGGTTTGACCGTAACCTTCCAACTGGTCGAGACCATTTTTTTTACCCCATTTCATCACCTCTAGTGTACTCACCATCGCGAGCCGCTCCTCTCCCATTACTCTTCGTGGTGGGCGATCAAAATCGACCATACATTTTAAGAAATTTTTCTTATTGCGGCGAAATGGGTGATTTAGAGGCAAAAAACATCTATGACAGCCGAACCATGTAAATTTCCCACCATGCTTTACTCGGAATGCCTTTGTTGCACCCATGCAATGAAAACATGCCAATCGGCCTTTAGTACCCCACCCACTTAGCATCTCGTACGCGGGGTAATCGTTTATCGACCAAAGAAGTGTTGTACGCATGTTGAAATTCTGTTTTTTAGACTCATCCCATGTAAGTTCTCCATCCTTCCACAATTTGTTCAATTCGTCAATTAGAGGTTCAAGAAGAATGTCAATGTCCCGACCCGGATGCTTAGGTCCAGGAATGACAAGCGCGAGGAACATGCTATCTTCTTCATTATCATACCCGGTGGTAAATTATATGGAAAAACAAGTACCGGGCAACATGAATATGGAGACGCAGTTGAGGTGAATGGCATGAATCCATCCGTCGTTATCCCCAACCAAACATTTCTCACCTCTTTGGCAAAAGCCGGATATTTCCGTGCGAAGTGCTTCCAAGCCTCATCATCAACCGGGTGCACCATAATCCCGGGCTTCTCACAAAAACCTTCCTTATGCCATCTCATTTTCACCGCATTTGTTCGTGTCATATACAACTTTTGCAATCTTGGGGTGATAGGTAGATAACGAAGTTGTTTGCAGGGAACCGGTTTTGCATTCTTATTGTGTCCCAGTGGCTTATATCTCGGTGTACCACATTCATCACAATGTGTCTTGTCCTTGTTCGCATCGTTGTAATAAAGTATACAAAAGTTTGGGCATACGTCTATATTCTTATGCTCCATCCCTAGCGGCTCGACCAATCGCTTGGCTTGATAGAAGTTTTCCAGCATTTTTTCACTAGGCGGAAGCATGCTTTTGATATGACCCATCATCCCATCGAAGCATTTTTGGCTCAATTGGTGTTCCGACTTCAATGCGAGTGCTTGTGTCACGGCCGATAAGATTGTGTGTGATTCACATTTCATTGGACCCGTCATGTTCTCTTCCCAAAGCGGTGTTTTCGATGCGGCTAGCATGTCGAAAAAAATTTTATCCATTTCGGTAGGTCTATCCTCCTCCCAATCGAAATTTTGGCCCGCGGCCGCCCGTACCATATCACCTCCGACATGATAATTGTCATCGTTTTGCTCCATTGGTGGATTTTTCGGGGCATTGAGAGATGAGTTTGGACGTTCCTCTCCGTGTGAATGCCAATGTTCATATCCTTCTCGAAAGCCGGATTGGTAAAGATGTATCCTCACGGTTTGCAAGTCTTTGTTGTATAGGTTTTCGCATTTCTTACATGGACAAGGGATACATTCTTTGCCATTAAGGACAGTCACAACCGAGGGCTTGGAACAAGCTACATCAACAAATTCTTTCACACCCTTTATGAACTCGGGTAGAATCCCTCCTTTGGGATTTAGTCGGTTGTACATCCATCGACGATCCGTTGACATTTTACTAGTTAATTGTTGGACAAGATGAATGAGTGAGCCTCTAACATGCATTGAGTTTAATTACATCTACATTTGAAATATGGACATAGTTTGTCGTAGTCTAATTTGGGGGTTGTTGAGTGGCAGCATTAAATTAGTTTGAAATTGATGACCATCAATTTAATTTGTTCACAACATATAGAAGGGTTGAGCCAATTAGATAGGATATACAATTAATTTTCAGCAAATGGAGAATTACTTACACTAGGTATCGTTGAGCTAATTAGACAGGGTTGAGCTGAGAGGATATGGTTGGGCTCTTTGAACTTGCCTTGAACAGGGAGAACGGTCAAATCAGTGGAGAGGCGATTTAGGGTTGAGCTGGGAGCAACTCTGCCGATCCAGTGTCAGAATAGCAAAGGTGAGAGAGAGGTGGGTGCCATTCCGACTCCTTTGGGGGGAAAACGATAGGCGGCTTCTATTTTTAGATAAAAGGCTTCTCACCGCTTAAAACGGAAAGAATGCTCCCCGATTCCAGAGAGCAATTATTATTTGTATTGGTATACCCATGTAAATAATGTCACCTATAAGATGAGTAAAATACTAATTTCATCGCGTACCCACAGTGTACGCATCATATTAAACACAACCACCATATAATTTCAACAAAACCCATCATATTAAACACAACCACCATAGTCTAATTTCAGCAACTAAAACCATATAGTTTCAACATAAAATTTCAACAAACCTAAAAAAAAATGGCTAATTTAACTAAGTGAATATAAACAACAACACATCCAACATTAGCATGCTGAAGCACTGTAAAACCACATTTTTCAAGCTAAAACCACATTTTTCAACTAAAACCACATTCTTCAACTAAAACCACATTTTTCAAGCTTAAAAAGGCAATATAAACAACAACACATCCAACATTAGCATGCTGAAGCATAGTAAAATCCCATCCTAAATTAATTGTTTTCCCATCCTACTTTGTTCATTATAGTTATTACAAATCCAGGTTAGTGACACATTGCCAATTCATCCTTTGGCACGTGAATTCTCGGGGTCCCCTCCCCTCCCCATTTGCTGAGTCACCATCATGTCCCCTGGATGACCCCTCCTACAAAGTAAAAAAAAAGAGTATTAACAAAGCTACTTAATTAGTTGTTTTCAGCAGTAAAGTGTAACCATCGGCTATATGGAACCTACATTAGGCGGTAAGAGTTTGAGGTTTATGAGTTCCATCATATTTAAGAGTTTGGGCTATGAACTTCCATTTCTATGTAAAAATTAGCTATGAACTTACATTAGTCGGTGGAAGAGTTTGACCATGAAGCCGGAAGAGCGCCGCAATACATTCTCTGTTGTATTCGTCATTCTTCTTTTGCCTTTCAAATTCTTTCCTGTGCCGCTTCTCTTGGGCTGCAAGCTCACTAGCAAACGCTCTTCGTTCTTCTGCCAGCTTGGAGGCAAGCAACTCCGCCACCTATGCCTTTGTGAACTTTTCATGTTCATTTTCAGCCGATATGGCTGTGCTCCTGCCAGCATCCGACATGGTTGCATCTTCTGCAGCCAATGCTTGGTTGACTCTGCATGTCCTCGACCGGTTTTCAAAGCCGAACAACCAGCCACGACCATCCTCGCCATCTACAACAAGCTTCCAAAGGCACTCATCTGTCAGCACCTCCCCATAAGTACGCTTGAGGTCCTCAAATTTCTGCTGCATTTGGGAAGAAAATAATAATTAGTCAATGGAAGAAAAAAAAGAATTATAGCAGCTTAGTGAACCTTGGAGGACAAAAGCTAATTTAGGCAGATTAAAACTTAAACAACCCTAAAACTAAATAAGAAACAATATTAAAACTTTAAACTAAACTCAAGAAAAAACAAAAGCCAAAGAATAGCCATTTCATTTGCACTTCCTCTCTCTGTATTACCAGTTCATTTTGAGGTTAATTACAATGAAGCCCTTGTAGCTTACCAGCATACAAGAAAGTTAAAGATGTTCAATACCAATTCAACTCGGGCGGTAAGTACAATAAGGTTTGTAATTCAAAAAAACATACCATAATAGTTCGTATCAGAATCGATAAAATCTGAATGCAATCCCTTTCTTATAATGAAAAATTATTGGATAAAATTCAGAAACTAGAAATTTACCATCTTTAGTTGTGCCTTCTCGTTTACGTACACCTTTTCAGATGGAGACTCCTTCATGTGCATTCGATCAAAAACCTCCTTTAGTCCCACGGCCGATCCCTTCTCGGATGCCTGCAATATAAGTCAGTTAGAAGGTTACTTTTTTTTGGTTTAAAAACATGAGTTTCATGTCCATAGCAAAAATAAATATAATTATGCAATACCAGTTTTTGTGCGTGCCGATATGATGACCTGGAACCCGCCACATGATGTAGAATCCCTCCTTTTTTGTTATTCCGGTTGGTGGTTGATATTTGGTCAAACTTCTCCTTCGACCAAATGAGGCACAGCCCCTTCCAGTGATTTACATTCTTGCACCACTGTGGAGGGAAGTCCTTCCACACCTCCTTATCTTTTCCATATTTCTTCGTGTACTCCCTCCTCACCGATGTCATCGCGCGATAATATGCTTCCGATGCTATTCTCTCAAAGACATCCAGACATCGTTCCACATTTTCCCCCTCCCCCCAAGTATACCTCTGCAAGAACTTCTTTACGATTTCCACACGCGCCTTGATAGGAAACATATTGTACGTCCTGTACGGCCCCGGCATGCATTCCAAGGTCAGGATCCTCACTGTTGTGACTATCTTTGTGCACAGAGGACTGGATGTGAACTCCGCGTCGCCAACAACAATCAATTCAGGTCGCATGTCCGGTGCTGCTGCTCTACGAGGATTGGCCTTACCGCGGCCCCGCCTCACTTCGGACTTCCCCACCCTTTTTCTCTTTCTCGTAGTCTTGTCTTCAGCCTCGCGAAGGCTCTCTTCATCAAGTTCTCTATTGTTGGCTTCCTTCGCTTCATCACAGCTCCGAAGTGGGCGGAGTCTGAGGCTTCTCTTACCGCCATCGTCATCCTTGATTGCTGGATGTGCGGAATCCTCTTCTGAATTGGTCGTGTCTTCAGAAGTTTCTTCCTCCCTCTCTTGGGTGGCCTCAGACTCTGCCCAAACAGACCAGTCAGAGTCACCAGCCTCCGACTGTGGCGATGCAGATGGCTCTGACAGCGGGACCTCTACCTCTGGTTCAGGCTCACCGCGTTGCTCCTGAGCTGTTGCTACATTAGTCGGTGGCAGAGGAACTACAATTAGGAACAACCAATTAATAAATCGATATGATTAAAGAACATAGTAATTAATGCTCTCAATCTATTTCACTAACTAAAAAAAAAGACTCATCCAATTGAAACAGAACCATGTTCTCAATTTCATTAGCTACAACAGCATGGATTGAATATTTGGCAACTATGTTAACATGTAATATTGGAAATGAGCTAATTACATAAATGAGCTAATTTAACTAAGTTGACAGTGGAAATAGTTATATTTCAATTTAGAAATGGGTAAAATTCCATCAACCATGAGCTTATTTAGACGCGGGATAATAACAGCAATTTAGGCAGTTGTAACTAAGTTGACAGTGGAAATAGCTAATTTAGGCATAAATGAGCTAATTTAACTAAGTTAGGCATAAATGAGCTAATTTAGACAAATGAGCTAATTTAGGCATAAATGAGCTAATTTAGGCAGAAATATCTAATTTAGGCATAAATGAGCTAATTAAGGCATAAATGAGCTATTTAACTAAGTTGACAGTGGAAATAGCTAATTTAGGCATCGTTGTAATTTAACAGCAACCATGAGCTTATTTAGACATATAATAACAGCAATCATTATCTAATTTAGTGGAGATAGGCTCGTTGGGGCACTAGACATGACAGCAAAATCACTAACTTAAAAAATAGGTACCTTCATCAGCAATCACATCCTCTAGCACTGTGCTCGACAAGTTGATGGTTTGCCCTATTTGGGGGCTGTCAAGTATCTGCCCCGACTCCGGGTCTGCCGGTGATGAGGGTGTAGATGGGACTGAATCGGTGGGGATAGTCGCATCGCCATGTTCTGTTACGAAAGAGGGGTTGGCATCGACTTCGGAGGTTCTGCCTTGGAGGGTTCTGTCTTGGATGGCTCTGGTTCGGGTCGCGCATGCGCTGTTCCTAAAATACATAACCAGTTAGGAACATGAAATGCATAACCAGTTCCTAAAATACATAACCAGAATGGGTGTTCCTAAAATACATAAGTCATTGATATGATACGGCACAGGAATTACCGAATTAGATTGCACATCGTGGATTAATTGCATAATTTTGGCCAAATTCCAGTGTACACATCAAATTCTTAATTCTTAATCATTCTTAATCTGTAATTTTTAGTGAAAAAATTCAGAAATGGGTACACATCAAATTCCAGTGTAGGCGCCAGTTAGGACTTGAGATCAGTCTTTATAGGGGTACACATCAAAATCCATCAAATTCGATAAAAAAAAAAACACAAGCGGTACCTTTATCAGACGGATCATCTTCCAGCACTGTGCTTGACGAGTTGAGCCTTGATGAGCGGCGGAGGGGCCACGCCGTGCTCAAGCTATTGCGTTTCACTCGGCCTCTGCCAGCCTTCTTTTGCGTTTCGCTCGGAGCCAGATTAGTCAATGGCACAGTGGCCACTACTTCGGTGCTGTTAGACGGTGGTAGCTTGGGCTGGGATGCATCTGACGGCGGAGGCTGAGATGCATCGGGTTGGGGGTCAGCGACAGGTGACAGATTTGCATTTGGCACATTATTGGCTGGGGTATCGGGGGATTCATTCAGTGGTTGTTTGGAAGGCGACAGGCGATGAAGGCCGTTGTGGGGTTAGGTGGGCAACAGGTGGTGTCAGACTTGCTTCTATCTCGGGGTCTTCACGCAGCGGGGGCAGAACAGTTTGTTTTGGCAACGATGGAGGTTTGTAATGCTTGGATGGACTTATCCGGTTTCTCGTCGCCATTGCCACAATTTGGCTCTTAGTGAACCTTACAGGTCTTCGGAGACCATCTCCCTTGAGATCTGCGCCCGCAGTCTTGTTGGCAGCTTCATCCATGGAACCTATGGTTACAAAATAAACAAGAAGCATCAATGAAGTTGGAAAATATGACTCAGCAGCACTGCCACAACAGAGAAAGAAAGAAAGATATTCCAAACACTTAAATATGTTATAAATACCCTAAATTACCCTAAATCATAATTTCAGAACCATTAAGTTACCCTAAATTACCCTAATTACCCTAAATTACCCTAAATCAAAATTTCAGGAAAACCCTAAATCATAATTTCAGAACCATTAAGGTCAAAAAATATAATTTCACAATAGAACCATTAGGGAAAAACCAACCACTTAACAAACCCTAAATTATAACTACCAAGATCACAGAACAGTTAAGATGTGAAATCAAAAAATTAAAAAAATCCTAAAATAACAAAACCCCTTTCCAAGTTCTATCTAGCAGTATTAAATGAACAAACGGAAGTCTCTATCACTGTAATTTCCATTTTCCCCGGTTGATTGCATAAACCCCAACTCATTAACAAAACCCTAAATCAAAAGTCATTACCCTTGACATTGATTCCGGTAGGCGCCGATCTAGTAGAGAGAAGAGAGACGTCGGTGCTTCGGGCAGGCGACGGCGACGGCGACTTAGACCCTTGCGGTGGACAGGATTGGAGGCAGGGAAGAGAGAATGGAGGCAGGCAGAGAAGATCGACGTCGGTGAGGGGGAATGGCGACGGCGACTTAGATCGGAGCGGTGGACGGGAATGGAGGCGGTGGAAGAGCGACCGTCGGCTATTTGGTAGAGAGGGGGAGAGGAGAAGGAATGGAGGCTTTGATTTTCGAATTTGGTTTCAAAAATATGCTAAGTCCGGAGTTCTATCTAGTGAGGGGTCGTAACTCGTAAATGAATACGCATCCTCTGCATTATCGCACCGTTCGATGGTAAATTATGAACCGCACGATCATAATTCGGATCAATCATGTCCACTCCTATAACACACGTGTACTTTAATATTAGTGCGGATCTCAATAGGACGGTTCATATCGGAAATCATCAATTCGAGTTAATGCAGAGGATCCGAATCCGTCATAACTTGGGAGACCTACCCAAGAAGGCTTTGGCCTCAGGCAACATCAAAATAAGAGTTAGATCTGAGCGGTCCGATCAAATCCAAGCCCGAATATTGAAGCATCATTAGCAGCATCAACAGTCGAATTTGAAAGGAAATATTTCGTTACTTCAGGGATTTGTCACTCTATACCCAGCAGCTTTCCAAATGAGAAGATCAAGACCATTCAAAGCCAATCGGAGGGCATATGATCTGCAGTCCTTATTAATTAGGTCCTGATATGAACAGAAACTAGTATGAAAAAATTTCCAAAAATTCCCTAATAATTTCTAAACTCATATATGGGCATAAGATACTTAACAACAAAAATTTTGTAAAGTTACCACTTTTTTTACACCCTCAAATAATTAAGAAAAATTATGACCGTTCATTTTTAAATTAAGTTTGGACGGTTGATCTGCGATGAAATGACTAGAAATTTATTATCATATGATCAGCATATAACACTGAACATAACCAATACAAATTATAGCAAGTTCCATTATGTCTTGGGGTCGATCAGCCGCGAAGTTTTTGTGGCCATTTGATGGTTCGATATTCGATCAAATGGATGGAGGGGTAAACAAGATCGTAACTCGGTGAAACTTTCCAACAATATATTAAACGTAGTGCTCTTCAATTTCAATGATTCGGATCAATTACCGCACGATTTATTTCATTGCGGCTTCATTACCTCGCGTTACAAGAGTTCATGTCTCATAGTCACATATAGAGGATGTGATCCATATAGAACAATAGGCATGTAATAAAAATATAATTTGATGTGCAAAATTCATTTAATTATGCAATTAACTATAACATTAGCATGTATTAAAGGATAATTTTATTTATTATTAATTTTTGGGATGCAAATTTTTTTTGTTAAATTGTTTACAACTCACTAATTACATAAATGACTAATCATATATTACAAGTGCTACTTCAAATAATAACAAGGATAGTATTTTAATTGTATGTACAAATTAATATTAAAAAAACATTTTCCCCCCAAAATACTAACATAAAATACCCAATTCATAATAATTTTACTTTGTTATTAATTACAAAGTATTTTGGACAACTCACTTCACTGCCATAACACTAATTGTTTTAATAATGGATACACTGTCAAAAATTTAAAGAGAGCATAAATCACTAAGTGCAGCGCACGGCGTACATAATCCAATACAATTTTATGAGGTCACTTACTTGCATGAAGCATGCATATTTCGGTCCCCGCTCAAACTCTCTCAAACGAGGTTAACCTCTGGGATATCGCACACTTTGCACAATATCCAATTCAAAATCTCAACCGTTCAAAATAGATTTGCAAGAATCTCAACTCTCACAGATCTTATAGGATCATGACACGATGGCCAACCAAAATATGAAATGAATCAAAGGACATTTCGGTTCTACCCAGCCAAGGCCTTATACCCAAATTTGTGAAATCAATTTGAGAGAGAGAAACACTTTCACCCTATTTTCTCAAAACCAGGGCTCTCTAATCTCTATCCCTCTCTCTTTTACCCAAAAATCTCGAAGTAATTAACTCGATCTCTCTCCAGACTCTCGTTTACTAGGAGTAAGGCCTTAGGTACATCGTCTCCTTCCTCCTTATCTCTCTTTTTCCTCTTGTTTTGAGAATGTCAGAATTTAAGTAATGAAGAAAAGAAGCTAATTTGGGCATCTTTGCTTCTAATTAGGCCCCTTCTGCTCATTTTTTTTGGAAAATTAGCCTAATTCGGCAATGTCAGATTCTACCCTAAATCTGTGCCTGTGCTAGCTTTTGCTCGTACTTTCAGTTAGTGGACTAATTAGGTTGCAATTTTCTCCCCAATTTCTCGAATCCCTAACCAGACCAGTAGTGGAATTACTATTTCAAGGTAGTACTCAAAGCTGAAGGTTTAATTACAATTAAATGAATTTGTGTTCAACAATTAAGTGATTAAATGATTACATGAATAGTTGAAACATCAAATAGATGAGTTATTTGATGTTTGTTGCATTAAGAATTGGGAAATGGTTAATTTAAAAAGGGTGACTCATGTTGTTGTGGCATTAAGATCTCTATACCTATTTGGTCAGAACCATTAATTGTCATATATGAAGTGACTCATGTTATTGTGGCATTAAGATGTGAGGACCTATCCTAACATTATGAATAAGGGTGAGATTCTATATTTTTTGGATCTGGTAATAAATGCCTTACACTTTTTTTACTGAGTTGGTAATTTGTAACCATTAGAATAGAGAACTAAACATAGTTGCAGATGTCTTCTATTTTTCTTTCTTGTAAGGTTGTAATAAGTTGATATTTTACTATTGTTGGTGACTTTGTGCTTATATAATTTCGTAGTTATTGATGGCAGCAGTTCCGCTCTATATGTTAGTCTCGTTGATGGTATTGGAATGGTTGATCATTTGATAGGAACTTGCACAGGTGGAGGTGTTTTGTAGATCTCTTAAGTACTAGTTTGCCGTGAAGACTTTAATTGAAGTCCATGCTCAATTATGTTATTTGTAAATTTTCCCTTTTTTAATTGTCTTGGAATGTTTGTAGCTAGGACCTTTGCAAACAAAAGAAAAAACTGGAGAGGACTCTTACTCATAAGAAAAACAAGTCTGGATAAAATGGACAGTGTATGATCTTTGCATATTTAGTTGCTTGGACCTGGATTCTTGTACAACTTAATTAAAGGTAATTTGTTCAATCCTATAAATTAACTTGGGTTATTTTTGTGATGAGATGCTATTGTTGGAGAAATACTTGAATGTTGGTGATTTCGTACTTTAGTAGGTAGTGAAGGGTAATATTTCCCCTACATATACTTTGGTTGTGTTGATGGGATATTTGAAAGGTTAATCATTTGTTGGGGTCTAAGTCGTGGGGGATGTGTTTTCTTAGAATATATAAGTACTAGTTTGTATGTTGAGACTATGTTTTCTTCATCTCTAAGTTTTAGTTTATGTTGAGACTATATTGAAGGTTCATTCCCATGTTTACATCAGGTTAATTTTTAGTTGAAATTATGTTCTTAATTTATTATTCTGTAAAACCATTTATATTGTGTTTATCCTGACTTAGTTTCTGTCTTGGTATGAATTAGATTGCAATTTGGTGCTAATTTTTCTTTTGCCTCTTAGACCAGTAGTGGAACTGTTTTCAACAAATTAGGTTGCATGGGTAGAGATAACAAATTTGGTGCCAATTAAGTTAACTAGGAATCTCTCATCTCAATTAGGCTTACATGAGTAGGGATAACTCAATATATAATAATTAGCCAAGTACATGAGAATTAATTTGTGCATGTACCTGATGAGTTTGCTAATTAAACAATTGCTGCCCCGGCCATGAACCCCACTATTGTTGCATGTGATAAGAACTATACTATGAAGCCCAACCTACACCAAGCAACTTATAAGCTATCATGTTAATTGTTGGATAACAACATGGTACCAAGCAACAGAAAAAAGATGACACATTTACCCTTCCGAGTTTCGGAGACAAAGATCAATATGTCACTCCATTTCCATGTTACTCACATTTCTTACTTAATTTACTGGACACTAATTAAGTTTTACATCAAACTTTTAATTTATAAATAACATCTTATTTCTTCCCTTGTTAGCAAAGGTGAAATGGCTCCCCAGAAAAAATCTCGAGTCGCAAGATCAAAAGCTACCAAATACACAAAGAGAAAACGTAGTGCAGACCTCCCAATAGATGTCGGTGACAGTTTGAATGCTGCACCCGAAGGAGAAATCCCACCTTGCCAACCTAAAAAAAAAAGGGACGAGGTCCTGGGGTGATAATGCCGGTGAAAGATGACCCTAGTCAACGACCAGAGGTATGGCGAGTTGGGCAACACGAGTTTAGTTGCGCATCAAATCCAAGGTTGATAGCAGCGACGATCACTAGGCTTGCCCTTCGCCTCATGCCTGCACCATTAAGATCTTTTCACGGCTTCGATGACACATCAAAAAAAAACCTGGAGAGGGAATTTCTGGTAACCTTTATATTTAGGCTTAATTTTATATTTTCTGTTCAACTGGAGAGGGATTTGTACAGCAAAGATCAGTTCCAAAAAATAATTTCACCAAATTTCGGTTCCAGAAGTGTACAGCCAAACTTTGTTCAATGGTTGGAAATCAGGAAATACACTACAGGAACTTGCTTTTTAGGTAAAAAATACAGTCTCTTTTGGTTCATAGTTTTCCTAAGTACAATTACGAAAAAATGCAGTACATCAGTTTTTTTAGACCCTTCACATGCTTAGGTTCCTAATTGCAACTAAGCATTACTTTGGTGTTTATGTTTTTGTAGACGCTAGAGATACTTATCTCTTTACTTAGTATTTTCTTATTTGAGGTAGGTCTTAGGAGCATATCCTCAATTTAGTGCATCACTTCATTTTATCTGAATTCATTTTGTAAGGTATCCTTAATTCACTGGATGTGAACTCCCTAATTTTCTTTGATGTAGGAGAGGTATAGGTATGCTGAATATGAAGACATTGACCGTTGTCGTGAAGTACTCGAGGCCATAGCATGCAAAAGGTACTGTGAGGAGCTGGGCAGAGCAAGGCGTAATCGCATAAAAAAATATGGTTGGGACATTGCCGCATGGAAGGCCAATGAGCCGCATTGGTGTGTGGCCCCGATACATTGGCGAGGTCTTTGCGATATCTTCTTCTCAGATGCGTGGCAAGAGGTCAGTAGACAAAACCAACAAAACCGCATGGCATCTGGAACGGTCACCCACTACGCTGGGTCAGCTAGTGCTCACCAACATTTTGAGAAACTGGTAGGCTCTCGAATACTTAGGTTCAATTTTTATCAATATTTACACATTAAGCATTCATCTAACATTTAATTGGAATTCGTGGTTTTCTTCTTGAGACAACTTTGTTCAAGGGGAAAAAGCCAACCATGGAGGACCTTTACATCCATATTCACTGTGCAAGAGAAAATGGCGTATCACTGGTTGTGGCCCAAAAAAGTACTGCCAAGGAGGGTGTGACCGAAATAAATGAGGACAGTGATGTCAATGGGGGAGCTGATCCAACAGCCGACGAGACAAGCGAGCAGGTTCACGAGTTTGATATCAACACCTTGCAATTTTCTAACAAGAGAAAAGAGAAAGTTTATGTAAGTGGAATTCTACAAGCGTACAATTTTTTAAAAACAATTTTGTGGTGTCCACCGAGTACCAACAGACATGTAAAGGACCAATTACTAGTACTTAAAACACCTTGCCAATTCACCGGTCAATAAAGTAGGTAACTGCAGAAGACTAAAGACATTAATGCCATCTCAATTCCAACTTTATTACACGGCCCACAAAAAATATTGTTATAGGTAACAACATTAGTCTAATGCATTGTAGACATCTGCCTCTGTATAAAACCAGTTCACTTCTCAATTTCAACTTTAATACATATTTCTCAACTTTGTCATATTCTAATAGAGGAAGGTTAAGGAAGAAGGCTGATCAGGCCAATGCTGAATTGGACGACAGCACGTTATTTTTTACAGCCCTTGGCCCACCAACCCATGGCCGTGCCTGGGCCTTTGGAAGCGTGCTTGAAGGAAAGGTGCAAACACCAACCACCAGAGAAAGGTAGAACCACGTAGCGTCTTCTTTATCTGGGGTGACAAATAGTGTGGTGCAAGAGACCTTCTCTAGGGCAGAAGTAGACATGATCGTGCAAGAACGTGATCGCCATATCGCAGAGGAGCGCGCCGAGAGGCAAAGAGATCAAGCACAAAATCAATTACTGTTCGAACAGTTATTCAAAATGCATGGGTTACAACATCCTCCTCAACAGGTTAGTCTTACCAAATTCGGGGTTACTTTAGGGTTTCAAAATAAAAGGGTTTGTTGTGTTCACAGATTTTATGTACATACCTGAGATTAATGCTTTGATAACACGCCAGCTAGCAGTCCTGCCTATAATAACCTTTGTTCTTTCAATTTTTAACTTAGGCACTAGCTACCAGTGCTGAACTACCACAAGATGGTATGGCAGGGAATACGGGTTATTTACAGGTAAAATCGAAGATATAAATCTAAGTGACGTCACGGTAATGTGTAATTAGTGATTTAAAATACACTTACTGTTGTACAAGAACTACAGTGACTGCAAATGACCATTTGTCTAATTTGACAAGTACACTCCAATGTTTTTCCACCTACTAACCCTTCAATATAATGGAAAAAACCAGCTAGTAAGGTAAGTGCACAACAATAATGGGTAATAATACTATATGACCAATAATAAGTTATTTCTGACAGGCTTCAACTACATAACTAATTTTTTTAAATTAACTCAAATTAATTTTCTAACATTACAATTTTGTATACATAGGATGTTGCTGGTTCTTCACACCCAAATCATGAAGGGTCTTTTCAAGCACTGCTGACCTCTCCAACTGGACAAGATATTGCGGGGAATGAGGCCACAATGACAGATTGGTGGGGCAGTCACCCGTCGACATGAACCAAGGAGTTCTACTAGGGTTGTCAATATTTAGGGTAAAGTTTTTGGTTATATTGTGGGTATAGTTTTAACTCATGGGGGTGAGTTTATTTTGTGAATGCTTGACAGGTGGGTACATTTTGTATATTTAGAAATTAAGACTTTCATTACCTATGTTGTTTTACTGCTTTTAAAATTGGGGTTCAATGTAAGCTGACTACACTAGGTTGTTCAATGCTTATTAGTTGCTTTCTACATATTTTTCGATGTGTTGTTTTATGTAAATCTTGATGAATGGGGAACTGGGAATTGTAAAACAGCACTGTGCTGGTACCAAATTGGTACAGGGAGGGAGGATTGTAGAATTGGAGCATGCTGATCTGCAGCCATTTCCTATTATTATATTCATCGGTACTTCCACGCAAATAGTATTTATGGCAGTGCAAGCAGAAAATGTAAATAATATCCTTGAAAATAATCACCCATGAAATAAGCTAATCATCTTCCCATGCTAATAGTCAGGTGGGACCCACGTTCGCTATCCTTGCAAATAGTCAGGTAGGACCCACGTGTGTTAGCCTTGCAAATAGTCAGCTGGGACCCACGTTCCCTATCCTTGCAAATAGTCAGGGTGGGACCCACGTGTGTTAGCCTTGCATATAGTCAGGTAGGACCCACGTTCTCTAGCCTTGCAAATAGTCAGGTGGGACCCACGTTCGCTCCCCTTGCAAATAACCAGATGGGGCCCATGCTGTCTCCCCTTGCAAATACTCCGAACGGGGTCAGATGTAAAAGTAGTTGCATGGTTAGTTGTTGCAAGCGTAATTCCTTGCAACAAGTCAGAAAAAACTTGTTGCATGGTTGCTCATGCAAATACTTAGTAGTTGCAAGGAAGCTTGTTGCAAGGGCAGAGTTGCAAGGGTATCCCCTTGCAACTAGTATTTTCGGGCTTGTTGCAAGCGTATTTCCTTGCAACAAGCCATTTTCCTTACCATGCAATAAACTCAGATTCTAGTAGTGAAAATACATGACTTCTGTTATAAAGAGAAATGTAGCATTAATTTTGCTCTTAATTGTCCATCTCTCGTTATTTTAGTTGAAGAACTGAACAAAAGATACTAGACATCAGTGCCTGAGAAAAGAAAATGTATTGGTGAGTCTTATCATTTCTGTAATATTTCAAAGCACGGAAGAAAAAAAATGTTTCTCGTAGACTGTTTGCATATGTGATGTTATGGGGTTAGGGTTCTTTAATCAGAGATTAAGAGGTTGACAAATAACAGCAATTATTGAAAGATCATTTCTATTGTTCTGCAATAGCTTAATAGTTTCAGTTTGTAAAACCATGATAAATTGTTTTATTATACTAACAGAGTTTTTGTCTTCTCAATAGCACCTCGTGCTGTAAATTCCATTTTCCGTACTTTCAACCTCACAAAAAAAAAAACTTAAACAAATGATCTGCTGAATGTGTAAAAGCTGAAATTACAAACAAAACAACACATGGCCATCTTTTTTTAATGAACAATTTTTTATTAAACCATACCATTGACAAAGGACACAAAGGCAATGCAGCACCATGCTATCTAAAACTGATATTTATCTTGCCAAAGGACCATAATCTGGTGGTAGCTTTGAATTCCCAATATGCGCCATCTCAAAATTGCCACTAAGGCTAACACCACCAAAAGAATTTGTTTGATAATCACTGCTTATGTTCCCAGAAGCTTTGCTCCAAGTTTCAGTGCTAGGCATTTCTAGACTCAGGCTATCTTTGAGCTCTGCTACAACTGCTGTCATGTCAGGCCTCTTAGCAGGTAGGTCAGTGCACCTAAGTGCCAGTTCAGCAACCTTCCAAATAGAGTTCAAGTTGTATTGGCCTCCTATAGATGGATCCAATATGCTTTCTATGTTTCCTTTGGAGAGCCTTTGCTGCACAAATTTAGTCAAATGCTCATTCCCTTCTGGGCCTTGGCAGATTGGCATTTTGCCTGTGATGATTTCTAGCAAGACAACCCCAAAACTGTAAACGTCACTTTTTTCTATGAGCTTGGAGGTCGAGGCATAACTGCAGAAATATGAAACAAATTAACAAACTAATAAACGAGGACAATGAAGTAATTAAAACTAAAAACAATAGATTAATTTCCCCCTCAATGAACATTCTATAAAATTTCGATTTATATACATTTTGTTTACTTTAATATAAAATTTGGTAGACAATGTCCTTTCTACCCTTCCAAAATGGAAACAAAAAGAGAAATTGTTGATGACCCGGTGGAACATGAATACGACCAATGGCAAAGCCATGTGCAAGGAATGGGGTCAATTGACCTCCATTTATTTTCAAAAATTCTGTACTTGTGCCTTATTTACTATGAATAGTGTAAAATTGATCCTCATTCGCAACATAAAAATTTTATATGATTGATTCTTATTCACGTTTGACCCTATAGCTTGGAAATCTCGCACCGCCCCTAAGTACAACTATTGTTAATTATAATATATAGGGGAGTTTAATACCTTAATGTCCTTTTGTTACACAAATTACTGTTTTTACTTTAGGTTTGAAGGTAATTCAGAAAACAAGCATTACAGGGGCAACAAATCCCCTCACAGGAAGGAATCTGGGTCTAGTACCAATACATCCTAATAAATATGGTTAGAACAGACAAGTCAGAAATAAAAGATTGGATAGGCAGGGAGAACATACTGGGGATCCAAATAACCAGGTGTCCCGACGACTTTGGTGGAGACATGAGTGCCTGAGAACGCCCGGACTAAACCAAAATCAGAAACTTTTGCTTCGAGATTTCTGGTGAGAAGAATATTGCTGGTTTTTATGTCTCTGTGAATTAGTGGTGGATTGCACATTTTGTGAAGATACTCCAATCCTGTACGAAATGCAAATATCAGGTTACTAATAACATATGAATCAAGATTGTTCCTTGATGGCAACAGTTACAAAATTTACAGACCTTGGGCAGATTCATACACAATTCTGAGTCGTTGTTTCCATGAAAAAGGCTGAGCATTACCTACAAGTCAAATATATCAATTATTAAATTTGCAAGCCAAATTTTGATCCCCTGGTTGTTTAGCACCTTGTTTTTAGTAACATTAGATCCTCATCCTGCAGACAACCAAGTTTTTATCTGATTGAATTTGACATTTCGGGTACTTGATTTAAATCAAAGTGTTTATCAATAAATTGGTGCAGTGAAGAACTTGCAAAAAATTGATAATAATCTAATTTGGAACAAGCGAAAAAACTTTTAGCTCTGCAACTTGACAACCTCTCAGCCAATTTTGCAGATTTCCTTCTTGCATGTACTCGTAGATGAGAGCGATGTAATTTCCGTCGTTACAGTAGCCAATAAGTGAGACTAAGTTCTTGTGATGAACTTTTGACAACTTTTCAACCTAGATAACAATTTGAGATATATTCTGCATTAGATGCTATACCTTTAAAATTATACTCTGATCTAATTATTTGCATAGTATACAATATGTTCAAAGAACTACTTCCTTTAAAGTATGAACATTCTGGTAACCTAAGCGCCTGTGAGAAGAAAGGCAGAGCATAGATGTACTAGGTCCTGATTACTGATGCAAAATAAAGTTAATCATGCATGACACATGCTATAACAGTGAATGACAGATAATCCTTTTACCTCATTCAAAAACTGTTCAGTCCCTTGCGAAGATGACTCGGAACGAACTTTAACGGCAACTTCATTTCCATTTCCTAGTTTTCCCTTAAAAACTTCACCGAATCCCCCAATTCCAATTTTTTCTCTAAAGTCATTTGTGATAAGATTCAGCTCAGCAAAGCTAAATTGCTTTTTGTCGAAATTTAAACCCTTTCCTCCAGCCACAGACTCACCAGGGTCATTTGGTTCATCACGTACATGAGAGCTATTTCCCGTACCAAATATTCTAGGATCCTCGTGAGATGTAGGTGGGTTGATGCGTTTATCTACAAATATTAAATCACTTATAAAATGTGTTGAATAAATGCAACAATGAGGTAATATAAAAAATTAGGCAAACAGTGTAGGTAATTCAGTTAACTCCAGTGAGGAGAGATTGCCAGGTCAATTTTCATTTCTCTGATCTGCGGGTACAAGTTCTCATTATATTTATGTGTTGTTTTGCATTGTAGGTAGTATTCAATGATCTGATGCCTTTCAAAATTACATATATACATAAACCAATAAAAATGTTCTTGATCTCATGCCATCCTAGAAAGAAAAGTTTGTAATGTAAAATTAATTAATATTGAGAACCAGTCTTTGTTCTATTGGTCAAGGCATTGCCTTCCGTGTGAGAGGCTGCAAGTTCGAAACTCTACTGGGGGATTTAATTGAAATATTTAGAGTTCAAAGTCTTGATTCTCATCTTTTTTTTTCGAAAAAAAAATAAACTTCATCATTATGGAACAATTACCTTTCATCTTCATCTTGTGGCACGCAAAGAATAGTACAACTGCTCCAACAATCAGCAACACAATAACTACTGCCACAATTATAAAGATAACTGCTTTCGATGATTTCTTGTGTCCTGATCCACCATCAGTGCTGTTGAAACTGACATTTAATAATTTGGTCAAATTATATGTATACATGCTTTTTTAAGTTATTTGTGAAATTGTTTCTATTGCTCCCTTAAGAGAGCATATGGAAAGCTACACATATCAAATGACAGAACAACATGAATAGTGATAAACAGAATCAAAATAAGATAATTAAGGACCGAGCAATTAATGTCTGATAGTGTTGATTTGGGCAGTTTTAGAACATCAAAGCATGGGATGCCCGGCTCTCACTGCTTATGGATGACTCAACTTAGTAAACAAGTTTCTCAACTACAGAAATGACATTTCAAACAAGTGGTAGGATCAAAGGATCATTAGTTTGATTGACATGGGGAAATTAGACATACAGCACTGTCAAATGACCATCCATTTGTCTTTTTTGGAGACCAGGAGGAAGTGTTCTTGAAAGGCCACTGTTTTCTGAAAGGTCCCTGCAATAAAAAAGAACATTAGATGAGACGTGGGAATTTATGCTCTGGCTAAAAAAGAAAGGGTTTTTTACTTTTTTTGTCATACAAGAATTTAAGTGATGTTAATTCATCCAGAGAATTAGGAATGTTGCCCGACAGATTGTTGTGAGATAAGTCTCTGAAAGAATTATAAAAGAGAATTTCATGTCAGAAACTGTTTAATTGCTATGTTACAAGAATGTAAGTGATGTTATAATAACTTGCCTAAAATAATTTATTTTTTCTGAATGTTAAACGGACTTACAATTTCTCAAGCTCAGTTAGGTATCCAAATGCCGGTACCATTGCCCCGGTTAATCCACTGGATGATAGATTTCTGCAAATAATAGAACTTAATTGCTTGTGCAGAAGTATTGATACAGAAAGAAAATTTTTAAGAAAGCATTATAATGGATGTAAAACTCACAAAACTGTGATCCTGGAAATATTCGAGGAATTAATTGTACAAATAACCCCAGCCCAACTGTTGTTTGTTGGAAGACAAGGATCACCGTTCCAATATTTTCTGATACTATATTTTGCCTTGATTGATTCAATGGCACTAACTGCATAGAAGATTAAAATTCTTTTAGATATTCTAAACTATTTCTAATAAAGTTTGTTTGTCAGTAGCTGAATTAATCCACTGAATGAACAATATTGAGACTCGATATTGAAAATTATAGAGATGCACCATCTGTGGCATCTGTTGGCAACATCATCACTGGTAAGATTGTATACAACTCATATGCATTAAGTATGGGTGGGAGAGTTGCTCTTGCGGAATTCTTGAGAGACACATTATGATTCGTCTGGCCTCTAACTGTGTATAAAAAATGTCCTGGGGTAAGGTACTTTAAGGGAACAGGGTCCTTGAGGGTTTGTTCTCCATTTGCATAAACATAGAACTCCCTGAGACTAGTGTTTTGCACAATCTGGATCTCAGCAAAATGGAGCAACACAAAGAAGATAGTCGACTTGTTAGATATCGACCATGTTATGTCAATGGGGCTGCTTGCTGTTGAGGGAACAACAGCTGTCTGTAGCACCAAGGATGGCACTTCAAAAGTAAAGCCGTCAAGGCTGGAGCTGGTGGATGTTACATTCCATGAAGATTCTGTGTAACTAGACCATAGCCGGTCGTGTTCATCGTAAGGGTACCTGCTCGTAACCAACAAAAGAGATTCCTAATTATTGAATTATGTTCTGCACAATATCAGTTTTCTAAATAGAATTTTATAAATTACTGAACATTATATATTTAAAAAAATATATCCTGTCGTGTTAATCGTAAGGGTACCTGCTCGCAACCAACAAAATAGATTCCTAATTATTGAATTATATTCTGCATAATATCAGTTTTCTAAATAGAATTTTATAAATTACTGAACTTTATATAATTAAAAAAATATATCACTTGAGTTCCTGAGGTGAATTGAACGTTTCCTGCCAATTTGGGGTTTGAAATAAACTATTGTAGGTTAATTAGAAGAATATAGCAAGTCCAGATAATATGGACGATTAAAATATTTGATCAATAAATTCTCACAACTGACAAATTCAGGATGCAAGTCGAAGTGATATTATAACCAAAAAATAATCCCTGAATGAGCAAATGAAGTTTTCCTTATCTTGATAAATGCTATATATATATTTGCATACCTCAGTACCAATGAATTATTCGATCCCAAGTCTCTCCTATCAAAGAGATTCAGAGATTGTGTAGCCTTTGCAAGTTCATAAAGAGTGCTACTCAATGGTCTCAACTCCAGCGCGGAGATGAAAGGAGTCCCGAGTCCCGTGTTCACCAGACAAACTTGTATATAATTAGCAGGGGCCATAGCAATTATCTCGGGGGCGTAAAAATAATCAGGTCGAGACAAGCTAACAGTAAACCAGAAATTGACACCAAAATATAAATCAAAGCTGGGACTATTTTCTAATCCGTCATAGTTTCCATAATAGAATGTTGCTCTCACAAGATATTTTGAACCTTTTGTTACTGGCGTTAGAATGTAACAATTTTTAGTACCATTAGGGAACCTCCTGAGGGTCTCAAGATTTCTGTATTCTTTTTTCACTGCATAGTGACTAGAGATATTGTCGTTCAACCCCGTGTCGATATATTGATCATCAGATACGTATGTCAAACCTGTAAAGCTATCAACATAACTAGTGTTGCTTGTAATACCACAGTCTATGTTTATAAAACTGCAAAGAGAAGAAAATTGTAATTGTTGATCAAAATGTTTTCGTCAATTTTGAGTGATTTTTTTTTTCTTTTGGAGTAATCATCTAATATTACTGTTGATAGACTAATGTTGGAATGGGACTAAAGAGAAGAAACCTGTAAAGCTTTAAAGCTGTTCCATTTTTTTTCTTGTTATATTTTAAAGCTTGTGACATGCATTTAGCATAGGAATGGGACTAATGTTGGAAGATATATCGGTCAAATTATTAATTACTCTTGATAGAGGTTAAATTTAATCACACCAAGCTTATAAGAAAGAGGTTAAATTTTAATCCATAACATGGTGGTATTCCTTAGCGGGGAAATGGAGTGAGTTTAGTGGTAAGTTTTAAGGAAATCAAAAGAGGCTAAGAAGGCTTGATCTATGACTGAGGTTTCATAAAAAAAATCCGAAAAAATATTTAAGAAATGGTACAAAGGGTAAGAAATATTAAGATGGTATTATCGAACAAGTACATAAGACTTCTAAAAGGGTGACTCATATGAAATTAGTTTATTTTTCTATTATTGAATGATATTTTAATGGAAAAACATCCTACTAAATCTTAGAAATTAAAGACAATGATATTTTCTCGTTATGAAATTTCTCCTCCAGATTAGCAGCCAATAGAACGCACAAAACTAATAAGAAAAAAAAGTAAAAGGTGTGAACTCTATGCAAATTAAAATTTTATATAGAATTCACTTTTATTGGAATAATTAATTTGTGGACGAATAATTTGTACATCATTTCTGTACTGATATTTAATTCTGAATTTTCACAACATCGTTATCATTCTGTTGTAACCCGGAAGGCATGCTCCATTGAACCCAATAAATTATGTATAATAACATTAATTAGGTCAACCAAGGAGTAATAATATAATTAATCTAAATTGTAATCTCTCTTTATATAAATATATTTATAATAACCTTTCATTAATTATATATTAAGAAAGTTTGTAATTAAGAACTTATAAATATACAACGCCAGATCATTCGGAGTTGGAATGTACAGCTGGTTAGAAGAAGTTTGTATAATTTGGTGAATTATTTATTGGGGATGTTGTGAGCGAGGTGTACATGTCTGTGCCAGCTTTGTACTTTAAAATAAAAAATGGACCTAATTGATTAGTTGTGTCTTAATTTATTGAAGAAAAGTCTTGCTCTAATTCATTTAATAAAAATTGGGTAGTTCATTAATTCAACTGAGCATTATAATTTTATCGAAAATTTAAAATAAATGAATAAAGCTGAATTTGGATATTAACTCATACAAGTAATGAAGAGGTATTAATATAATATCATTTATTGAAGAGGTACGTATTAATTCTTCGAAATGATCCAATTACACTATTTAAGAGTGACACATCTTGATACCATATGGTTATAAGTTATTTTTTTATTTCAAAAGTCCAAACAGTCGATCCGTTGAACATGATCTCCATATTAAAATGTGCTTGGAGACCAAGTTTTACATTTTTTGGAATTTTTTAGTATTTATTAAGATGTGTACAAAATTGTTGTTTTCAAACAATTCTAGACCATTAAAAAACAGCAATTTTCAAAAATTCTAAATAAATAGTAAACAATTTCTAAAAAAAATATAAAATTTGGTCTCAAGTACATTTTAATATGGAGATCATGTTGAATGGTTCGGATTGAATGTTTGAATTTTGAAATCACAATAATGACTTATAAACATATGGTGTCAAGATGTGTTACCATTAAATGGTGTAAATGAATCCCTCCTCTATTATAATTTCATAAACAAATTATCTGTTAAATATAGATATTTGGAGATTGACTCATACAAGTAATGAATGGTTCATAACTTCAAATGCTTGTACTTCCATTTTAAAACTTAAATAACTTAAAATTTAAATCTTAAATGTCAAAATAAAACCGTTACATATGATCTATATATTTTTTTATGCATACGTTATAAAATTATGAGATTTCAACTTCGTTTTGATTGTTATATTCAATAGTTTACAAAAATACACTGATGTTGACAATTTGTGAACATTAATTTTTCAACTTATTGATTCATATATAAACAAAATTGAAAAGTGTTAATTTTTTATGTGCATGTAGAGAAAATAATATATAGATCATATCTAACAGATTTATTAATTTCACATATAAGTTTCAGAAATTTTTGTTATTATAAATTTAAAAAGTGGAGGTATGATAGAAGCACAAAAAATGAAGACATTTGAACCCTTAATTACAATACAAAGAACTAGATGAATGATAAGAAAAAATATATAATGTCATATTTGCTTCCACGAAAATATCAAGCTGAATTTTTTTCGTAAAATAAACGATTAATGATATTTTAATAATTTTTCTTATAAAAAGTGATGTATCGAACAAAATATTAAAAAAAATAACATAGGGCTTGTAATTAATTATTTCTTCTTTTTTTTGGCTGCCTTTGACAATAAATCTAGTTTAAGTGCTTATATTTACTAGATATTGTCAGTAAACCATCTGAATATGACGTAATTAATGATTAAGAGCGTTATTAAATAAGAATATATAAAGAAGAGAACTGAGGCTAAATTAAGAAACAACGTTGCTACAATTATTTATAGATTTTTGTCTGGTATATGTGTATATCACACATCGTGCCCGTGTATGGATTTATAATTCTGTTTTAAGTTCAAACAGTCGATTCCAACTGCTCAATCTGATTTTTATATGAATATGTGTACTTGTAGAACAAACTTTTTTATTTTTAAATTTTTTTAACTATTATTTTAGATTGATGGATGGTTCAAAAATTTTAGACCAATTTATTTTCTACCTATTTATAATACTACTTAAAAAAAATTAAATTTTTTTGTTTCTAAGTATTTAATATGGAGATGATCAAATCGACTGTTTAAACTTTGAATATAGAGATATATATATAGATCCATAGTATGAACAACTTTGTAATATGCATATCATCATAACCACATTCCAACAAAACACTTGGATCGGTAACTTTCCAACACTAATTAAAAGAATCAACTATAAAATCAGCAGATGGAAGTTATTAAATTGGGATTTAACGCAAAAATAAAACTAAAAATATTTACCGTTAGAATTTGGCGTTTGGCCTTGAACACAAACGAAGACCAGGAGCAGCAATTTCAGAAGACATGAGCACCACAAATGCATTCTTCCCAATCAGTTGAAGCAATTTCTGCCTCTTATCGGAAATTCGGCGTGCAGTATTTATACTAGCCAAGAAATTAATCAAGTTGACCCCGTCATATCTATGCCTATGAGTTTGCTAATATATATTAAATTTAAGGGACCATTTAGTAAATTTAGTGATAACCTGTTCTTGTTTAATCATATATGTACGCTAACAAGTTCTTTTGTAATGTTCTATATATCTAACAAGCTTGTAATTTTCTAATAGACAGTTGACGCAAGACACGGTGATATTCAGATCCACTGCTATATTAGAAAGTGTGAAACGCCCATCCGATTTTTCTTCTTGTGTTGAGATTTGCGCTATTCCATAATAATAAAATATTATTATTATCCGTGCAAATCGTATAGCTTTGTGCGCTTCTTGAGTGGTAGAGGATGGGACAATATTACGGAGTATTTATAATAAGAGAAAAGATTTCTTTACCAGTATAAATTAATATACCTTTTAATCCTAATGTCTTCTTGTAGAGGATGTGATCTCTCTTCTCTCTTTAGAAAACAAAAATTTCTCATTTACCGATCTGTTCATTCAATTTGGTCCATATCTTCTCCCAGCAATAGATCAAAAGAAGTAGAGATGAACAACTCTTGATCTTCACACGAGGCATCGTGCTGTGGTCAAAGGTAATCGAGTATACGCATGAAGGAAATCTTCACGAAAAGCTCAAAGGTAATTGATTATACTTGTTTTTAATTTTGTATATAAATTTGTGTCGATGAATCAATCTTAACCTAACATTCTAAAATATTACATATATACATTACTACAAAAAACACATTCACAATCGCCCCTTCACCATTGGGTGTCCTTCTGAGATGGTGTATGTAAACAGTGGCAGCGCTGTAATTACTTTGAGCTTTTTACCGACTGTTCGGTCTAACCAACCGATGACGTTGATGCCTGCCCTCCTTTGCTATCGGTTAACTTTTAAGTACAGTCAGTATTGAGTGACTCTTCGACATCGGTTTGGCTTAACGGACAATGGCACTGAGGGGGTGACTTTTACCATCTGTTGTGTTACATGATCAGTTGGTGTTGGATTGATCACCACTGACTGGTATCATTACTGAACCGATGGTGATATTTTTCAGTGGCAGCGGTGGTAAATAATTGGACCTAGGCCATGCAGGTACATCAATTTAACCGATGGTGTTCTCCAGATATAAAAGGCGAGTCCTTAGTAATTTTATCTCCCAGCCGTCTCCTAATGAACCAAAATGGTACTACTACTTTTAGTATAAATTAATATACCTTTTAACCCTAATGTCTACTTACGTTCATATCACAAGCGCATGATCCTATCGTGTAGTATAATTGAGTGTCGATCCACAGGGATAGTGTATTAGTTCTCTAACTTTTCACTAGTCTAGGTGCTTCGGTTGGTTTGAAAACAGTTTAGAAAAAATAGTTTTATAATACTTTTGAAAATAGTTTGTTGGGTTCAATACCCTAAAGTTATAGGCGGAGGCGCTAATTGTGCTAAGGTTTGAGTTAAACAATTAAATAGAGATTCTCTAGGGTTCAGGTTTTGTCCTTCTAAATTATGCAAAATATATATTTCTGACGTCTTCCTATCCCGCATGCGGCCTGTCACCCCGTATGCGGCATATAATTATCCCACAACTACCCCGCATGTGGCACTGTCACTACCTCACAGGGCGTGCAGGATTTTTGTATATGTGATTTGAAAGGTTTTTCGATATTGCGATCGACTTTTGGGCTAACAGTTTAGAGTATCGTAAGTATGCAATTAACTTTCTCACACAAACCTAATTGTTCATATCTATTCTACCCATCAATTAATCAGCCCAAAGACCCTACCTAAATTAAGTATCTACTAATAAAACCCAAATTTCCAATCTACGCTATTCTGCCAAGGGAGCCCCCTGGGTTATAATCCTAGTCTTTGAACCACTGCCAAGCCTCGTTAGCCGAAGTGTTTGAAGTTCTTACGAGGGTGTCCCACTCACACTGGGATTCTCAGACTTTACACCTATTGGTATGTGGAGAGCATTGACATATAGTAGACATAACTATGTATGCAAGGACTTAATAAAAAAAAGAATTTAAATGTTAGTTGCAAAGTCGTTAGAGAACTTCTGAAAGTGGTCCTGACGAAAGTATTGCAAGTTGTGCAAGTGGTCCTGGTCAAAGCAGTTAGTAACTAACTCAGGACCACTTTCAAAAATCGCTACTTGTAGAACTTTCGGTTCCTTATTTTACATGATTCGGTATTGAGGTTATAGGATACAGTATTGTAGTTTACAAGATTCGGTGACAGTTTATGACAGTTGGACTTGGGTAAAAACTGGATACAGAAGCTTGGGTACAATTAGTCGCTTCCTTTAGTAAATTTAGTGAGCCTGTTCTAGGTTGTTTAATCATATTTGCTAGCACGTCTTTTATTATATATCTTCTTGAGTAATTTTCTAATTGACAGTTGACGCAAGACACGGTCATTTTCAGAACCACTGATAGCACGTCGTTTATTATATATCTTCTTTAGAAAGCGTGAAACGCCATCCGATTTTTCTTCTTGTGTTGAGATTTGCGTTATTCCATAATATCAGGACACTTCTGTGGAAAACGTACAGCCTTGTCCTTGTGCGCTTCCTGAGTGGTAGAGGATGAAACATATATTAATATTATTTAGTATTTAGTATTTAGCACCAAGAAGTCAGCGGATATATATGGTATATATGAATCGGATCTCATATTAGCATCATTAATTAATTAACTTTATCTTGTTTTGTACCATTATTAGTTGATCTTATCTGTACTCCAATCATATATGTTGGGATCAATTAATGGTTTTGAATAATATTCATATATAGCGGCCGCTATAATATTGTAGAATGATAAATTAATTAATTATTGTGATTAATTTGAACTTTTGATTATTTTTTTCACCTTTTGCCTTGCACAATTTGATTTTAAATTTTACGACTTCTGGCATGCATGTATTACTTTCAAAATAGAACATAATAAATTATTTATGTTGGATCATTAATCTAACATTGGACTAATATGTAAAATAATTATGTATTGTATACTGTTTATTTTATGCTCAATTAAAAGTGATCATTTGCGGTTTATAATTTATTGAGTATTAATGTGTCGTATAGGGTGTGGACCTTTAATGTGTAGAACTTAAAGGGTAATATTCATTTTAATTATGGACTGAATTGATTAATCATAAAAATTAGAGAGCCAAGGAATTCCTTAGTCTGTATTTAAGATTTGGTCCTCCAGAATACAAGACATTCTGAATTCATCTTTGTTATCCCATTAGACATGAGTGTGAAAGAACTTTGAAGAAGGCGGAACAAATGAAACTCTCTAAAGGGCCTTACTATTCTGAAAGAACCGAATTGATGACGCTCTCACGCTGTTAATTAAGGTATGCTTCCGCACTTCAGTTTATATTCAACACAGAAAATCCTGTTGTGATCGATAATAATGGTCTTTGTCGATTCCAACAATTTACATTTATTATTTCAAATGTTCATTTTTAATTTATTAATGACAAAAGAATTCTGATAATCGTGAGACACGAAAACATAAGAAACTCCTCTTATATAAATGTAGATGAGTTTGCTATATAATGTATCAAGGATGCGTAACAGGATATTATTGAAAGTGGGTAGATATTTCTAGAGGTCTCCAGTTACTAGTTGCACAAAATTAATTTACTTTTTATTCTCAGCAAATTCCTTTTTTTTTTTTTTTTTTTTTGCAAACTGACGCGCACGTAGGCACCAAAAAGGCATTGCTTTTATCACTAGACTAAAGGCAGTCTGACAGAATGTGTTGATTTTTTTGGTTTATTTCTAGAAGGTTATTTTTATAGTAATTTGAGGATCAAGTCATTCAACTATTTTAATATCCACAAGGGATCTTTATCCGGGTTTCAAATGTTTGACCTCTCACAAAGAGGGCATTGATTTTGCCACTAGAACAAAGACATGTTCTCATTTCTGGAAGGTTTAAAACCAATTGGAAATTGTAAATTGAACGATGTAGAATTGTTTAGGACCGGGAATGTCAATTTTTTCTATGCTAATTAGCATCATAAATAGTTTGAACTTACGAAGACAAATGGGGAGACCCCATTTGAGTCATTTCTATTGTTCTACAACAGTTTAATGGATTTCATTTTCTAGTCCCCATGATCAACTCTTGTTACTGGCCATCTATGCAAGTCAACTGAAATGAACCAAAAGGAATACATAGAATTGTTTTATCATAAGAGGAAACAGAGAGTTTAGGTCTTCTTAATAGCACGCCGCGCCATAGGTTCCATTTTTTCTGATTTTAATCTCACAAAGAAAAAACTTCAACAAATGATCTGCTGAATGTATAAATGCTTAAATTACTATAAGAAAACAACCAGGTCATTTTTTTGTTTCAAATGAACAATTATATACCTAAACAAGATAGGACACACAGTCATGCAGCACTGTTCTCTCTAAAACTGACATTTATATTGTTGAAGGACCATAATCTGGTAGCCCCAAGCCCCCAATATGTGGCTTCTCAAAATTTCCACTATACTCGCTTATGTTCCCCGAAGCCTCGCTACCTGTTTCAATGCTCGACATTTCTAGATTCAGGCTTTCTTTGAGCTCTGTGACAACTGCTGTGATGTCAGGCCTCTTTTCAGGTAAGTCGGTGCACCTGATTGCTAGTTTAGATACCTTCCAAATAGAGTTTATGTTGTATTGGCATCCCATATATGGGTCCAATATGCTTTCTATGTTTCCTTGGAGAGCCTCTGCTTCACAACTTCAGTCAAATGCTGACTCATTTCTGGGCCTTGGCGGATTGGAGCCTTGCCTGTGATGATTTCCAGCAACACAACCCCAAAACTGTACACGTCACTTTTTTCTATGAGCTGAGAGGTGGAGGCATAACTGCAAAAATAATAAACAAATTAACAAACAAACAAACAAGTACTACATGAAGTAATGAAAACTAGAAATTATAATCGACTACTGTAGAATACGAGTACAACTATTGTAGGATATAATATATAGGGGAGTTCAATGCCCTTTGGCTACACTAATTACAGCTTTAAATTTAGGTTTGGAGGTAATTCGACAAACAAGCGTTGCAGGGGCAAGAAATCCATCACATAGGAGTCTTGTCTAGAGTCAATATGTCCTTAAGTGCTATGTTTCACCGGCACTCTCATTGTAACTTGTTTCAGAATGGAAAATAATCCTTGTGCCCATACACACAGTACTTGAACCAAAATGATAGAAAGAACGGACTGGAGAGGCAGGTAGAACATACTGGGGATCCAAATAACCAGGTGTACCGACGACATTGGTGAAGACATGAGTGCCTGAGAAAGCCCGGACTAAACCGAAATCAGAAACCTTTGCCTCAAGATTTCTGGTAAGAAGAATATTGCTGGTTTTTACATCTCTGTGAATTAGTGGTGGATTGCACATCTTGTGAAGATACTCCAATCCTGTACGGAAAAAAAGATGTGGTCACTTATGAAGTTGTTGCTTGATTGACAAATGACAACAGTAACAAAATTTACAGACCTTGGGCAGATTCATATGCAATTCTGAGCCGTTGTTTCCATGAAAGAGGCTGAGTATTACCTAAAAGTTAAATATATCAATTATTACATTTAATTTTGATCATCTGGTTGTTCAGCACCTTGTTTTTTAGTAAAACAAAATCCTCATCCTGCAGACTGTCAATGTTTTATCATTATAAATTTGACATTTTGCAGCCTTGATGGCCATCAAAGTGTTTATTATAGAATATTGGTGCGGGCATAATTTTCAGAAATATGATATTCATCTAATTTGTATTAAAAAAAAAAAATTAGTTATGTAAATATACAACCTCTGAGACAATCTTGGAGATTTCCTTCTCCCATGTACTCGTAGATGAGAGCAATGCAAATTCTGTCCTTGCAGTAGCCATTTTCAATACATTCTGCATTACATGCTGTGCTTTTAAAATGACAAAAGTAGACTAGTGCAGTGGTAAACAGATTTGGCCCTCAACCCATGGGGCACACGGGTTCTATTCGCGCCAAAGACAATTTATTGTACCTTAACAGCCTCTGTCAAGACATTAAAAAAATAAATGATACTCTGTTCTAAAGATTTTCACAGTATACAGCTGTAAGTTTATTTCAAGTGTGATCACTTCCATTAAAGTATAAAAGTTCAAGTAACCTAAGAGCCTGTAAAATATAGTGCAAAATATAGTGCAAATATACTAGGTCCTAATTGCTGATGCAAAATATACTTGGTCCTTATTCCATTACAACAGTATGTACCAATTTGTTTTGGTACACAGCCTTATATATATAATGAATGGCAGATAATCCAGTTACCTCATTCAAAAACTGTTGAGTCCCTTGCGAAGATGACTCAGAGCGAACTTTTACAGAAACTTCATTTCCATTTTCAAGTCTGCCCTTAAAGACTTCACCAAATCCCCCAATTCCAATTTTTTCTCTAAAGTGATTTGTGACAAGCTCCAGCTCAGAAAAACTAAATTGCTTTTTGTCGAAATTTAACCCCATTCCTCCTGCCTCAGAATCGCCAGGGTCATTTGGGTTATCAAGTATGTGAGAGTTATTTCCCGTTCCAAACCTTCTAGGGTCCTCGTGAGATGTAGGTGGGCTGATGTGAGTATCTACAATAATAAATTATTTATAAAATGTTTCTAAGAAATGCAACAATCAGCTAATATGTAAAATTAGGCAAACAGTGTATGTAATTCAGTTAAGTCCAATGAGGAGAGATCGTCATGTCAATTTTTCATTTCTCTGATCTGCAGATAAGAGTTATTTTTTTTATTTATGGTGTTGTTTGGTATTGTAGGTGGTATTCACTAACCCAATCCCTTCCAAAAACACATATATTCAGGTACTAACCAAAACATTATTGATCTCATGCATGCCATCCTAGAAAGAAAAGTGTGTAATGTAAAATTAATCAATATTAAGAACTAGTATTTGCTCTAATGATGACTAGCTAAGGCAATTCCTTCCGTGTCAATGGTTATTGCTTTGAAACTATGCTGGAAGATCTCATGTGAAAATATAAAATTCGGAGGCTTCATCCACCTTTTTATCTCAAAAAAAAAATTAATTAACCATTATGCAACAATTACTTTTCTTTTTTCTTCTGGTGCAGAAAGAATAGTCCCATTGCTCCAACAATCAGCAACACGATAACTATAGCCATAATTATAAAGATAACTGTTTTCGAAAATTTCCTGTGTCCTGATCCACCATCAGTGCTGTTGAAACTGTCATTTAATACTTTGGTCAAATTATATGTATACTTGCTAATTGTTCATTCTTTTTTGTGAAATTATTTCTGCTGCACCCCTAAGACAGCATATGGGAAGGTACCTTGCCAAAGGGCACAACAACATGACTAATGATAAACAGAGTTACTCAAAATTAGATCAGGACCGAGCATTTATTGTCTGATAGTTTTTGCATTGTTTTAGAAGATCCAAGCATGGGATGCCGGCTCTAACTTCTTACAGATTATGGTCTTAACCATAGTAAATTAAATTTTAAACTAAAGAAATGGCTGTTCAAATAAGTGGTAGGAATAAAATATCATTAATTTGATCAACATGGGGAAGAAAACACTGCAAGAATTTTGTAAACCTAAAATAATATGTCAAAATTAATTTGATCATGAATTCTACAAATCTAAGATGATCTCAAGTGTTTAACACCTAAAATAATATGTCAAAATTTTGTAAATCTCAGTTAAGAATTCTGTAAGCCTAATGCAAGAATTTTGTAAACCTGATGCTTGAATTCAAGTACAGCATGAATTTGGGTGCAACCATACTTCCAAGTTGTCACTAGGCATGAACTCCAAGTTGCAATTATGCCAGAATGAAATTAAAAAAAACCTCAGTTACTGTGGTATATACCAGTATAGTTCTAACCATATTATATATACATAAAGAAAATATAATCGAGTTATACACTGCATCCCTGTGGTCTGCACAACTTCATCATACAGTATGCGGATTTCTTTTTCTCGTTCTTTCTTTCTATTAATTTTGTGAGGGGGAGATGAGTGAATCGCTTGAGTGAATCAGTTAGCTTGGTAATATTACATAATTTTCCCACAAAAGCAAGCATGCTCATTGATATTGTATAAAGAGACCTCTGACAAGCCGGAGGAAGTTCTGCAAAGGGAACGACAATCCCAAAGTTAATATGGAGGAAATAAAAAAGGCACTAACAATTATGTAAACCTTAGTCAAGAATTCTGTAAACCTAATGTAAAAATTATGTAAACCTAATTCAAAAATTCTATAAACCAAATGCATGGTTCAAATACAAGCATGTAATGTATACAAACTACAAATCATTCATTCAGTCTATGCATGATCTTGAATGCATCATAATTCACAAGCATGCGGCATTCCCATATTACAACCCCTTTACACACCCAAACAAAATTAAAACATCCTTACTAAAGAATAACTTTTTTCAAAAACCATTCTCTGTTAGATTACTAGATCTCACCATTTCAAACCAGGTCAATCCAGCTTTTGATCCATTGCTTGACCTCTCTTTCTTCTTACCATTATGTTTCTAACTGTTCTTCCCCAACTATGGAATCTTTCAAAACCTGGCCACTGATATAATTCTCTGGTATTGTGATAACAACACTGGGGACGATCAATGGGGAGTCAACATAAGCTGATCCATACCTGACTGAAAAAAATCTCCTTTCAATTTAGAAAAATCAAACTTAAAATCACAAAACAAAATAGCAAAATGATAATAATATTTCAATGCAAATTAATATAAAAGAGCGAAGGCAAAGACATTTGATATGACAGTTTTCTAATACAAACTATATATTGTGTGTTTGAAACCATCTGAAAATCTAATTTGTTTCTTTTCTTTTAATCATTCTTTTCTAATTACATCTTAAATTAACCAAATTTACCAATATTGAAAAGGTGAAGTTGAATATCATTTTTAGTTTGGCCAAGTATCAAATTCCAAATGGCAGTCCTAGATTACAGAATTAATTACAAATTTGATTATATTAATAAAATTATTACATTAAGCTTCTTCCGACATGTTTAAGAAAATATATGTAAAAGAAAGGAACATGACCTCCATTTTTTTCCTCAAAATATAAAACAAATAATTGTGTATTTTTAATAATGCATTCAGGCTTACCGTTAGAGTCAAGCTGGCAATGAACCCGTATAGTAGACAAAGAAACTACAAGAAGAATTAAGAACCATAAATCCATTGCTTAAGTGGGGACTTCCAATTTTCTTCTCCTTTTGAAGAGTTAACGGGAAATGGACCCCTTTTTATGGTATATATCCAACCGTTTAATAAAATCTAAAGAATATCTATTGGGTATATTAAAATGAAAATGTAAGTATGATTCTTACTATGGACAATTGATATTTGACTTAAAGAAACTGTGGACAAACACACACACACACGCACACGCGCGCGCACACACACACACACACATATTTGAAGTAAAGGTTAGTTATGACCGGCGCTATATGGCCATAGCGCCGTTTTTTCAGCCGTTCCGCTATGATGCGATAAACGCTATTTAAACCTTTGGTTATGACATAATACATGCAAGCTAATATCACATACACCAGACTAAAGTGTGAAAAATGGCACGGCGGAGCCGGCTCCGTCACGGCACGGCACGCGTGTCAGTTACCTGCCGTGACTCGCGTGTCTCGTGCCATGACCATTCGCGTGCCGTGCCCATCTTTTGAAACTTTGGCACAGCACGACACGGCACGTGAAAGATTTAGTCACGGCACGGCACGACACGTAGTCACGCGAGTCACGTGTAATTAGGACCATTAGATATTGATTTAATGGTGAATCTTGAATAAACTAACCTAAATTATGTTTAAATGGTCACGCGAGTCACGTATGGTCACAGCATGTTTAGGCACAGCGTGACTCAAGTGGTGTGACCATTCGCGTGCCGTGCCCACCCCTTGACATTTTGGTCATAGCACGGCACGGCACGTGAACAATTAACTTGGTCACAGCACGGCACGGCACAAAACCAAAGTCACGGCGTGTTAGTCACGGCACGGCACGTTTTTTCCGCTCTACACCAGACCATATATTTGAGATGAGATCAGCAATTGAAAAAAAAAATCACATAAACAAAGGAAAGAGAATAAAAAAAGATGAAAGACGGAATGCCCAAATTGAGCCAATATCTGAGAACAATAGCTGAAGTGTTGAACTGTTGATGCCAAAGTAAAACTACTAATTTATTTCCACAAGTGACTACCAAAAATGGAAGAACGGAATCAAAACAAACGGGCAAATTATCTCGCTACGGGACCTGGTGCAGAAGTGCCATCCATGTAAGCCATCTCGAAAACACTGTTCTGACTAACAACATCACTAACAAAATTGTCATTTCTTGAATAATTATGCGGGTTTATATAAGTTGTACTCCCACTACGGGTGCCCTCGGTAGAGATCTCCAAATCAAGGCTTTCCGTGAGTTCTGCAACTATTACACTCATGGTAGGCCTCTGAGCAGAGCTATTATCAGTACACCTGCGTGCCAGATCAGTAACCTTCCAAACAGAGTTTATGTCATACTGCCCATGCATTTTTGGGTCTACAATACTTTCAATATCTCCTCTAGATAACTTCTGATTCACCCATTTCTTCAGGTGGCCTCCCTCTGGACCCGGAATGATAGGAGGTTGTCCTGTGATGATCTCTAGGAGAACTACACCAAAGCTGAACACATCGCTTTTTTCACTTAGCTGGCATGAGGAATAGTACCTGAAGGATCATTGATCAGTTACTTGCTTGGTAAGATCACTAATATTATTAAGCTTTCAATAAAGGGGACCTTTATATTTTAAGCAACCCACTGAAAACTTTTTCGTTCAGGTAGTTCAACAAAACTTTAACCTATATAATCAGTTGATATTATGATTGGATAATAATAAGTGGTTGGAAAATACTATTGTTAATTCATAGATAAACAAGTCTTCTATGACCAAAGGACAAGAAACTCAAGAGAACAAATATTATATTTAAGAAGAAAAAATTAAAGAGGTCTTACTCAGGGTCCAGATAGCCGGGGGTGCCTACTATTGCTGTCGACACATGGCTGCTTACATCACTGTCAAAAGCTCTAGAGAGCCCAAAATCAGCAATCCTTGCCTCGAGATTTCCATTTAAAAGAATGTTGTTGGTTTTCACGTCTCTATGGACTAGTGGCGGATTGCACGCCTTATGCAAATACTCCAATCCTTCATTATATTTGTGTATACAAGTAGTAAATTAAAAGATGATATTGTGTTGATTCATGATGTCAATATTTTCGAACATGATTTATGCCTTATTGTAGATCTAGTGTCTCTAATTTTTTTTCTGGTTTTCTAAATAAAAATAAGAGGGAAAAAATATCAAGTCATTATAACAATCAGTACTGTTACAATTTTTATAGAGTGTACTCTATAGGTTAATTCAGTACAGTTATTTTCCTGATATGTTGCCTTGAGTTCATTATCAGAAGTATGAGCAATAAATGCTTGAGAATTCTAGATATTAAAAAGCTTTTGTACCCAGTGCGGATTCATATGCAATTCGAACCCGCTGTTTCCAACTCAGAGGCCTTGCATTATCTGAAATTAAAAGGAATTGAGACCTTAAATTTAAATTCTTCACTAGAAAATAGTCTAGCCCGCTCTTGAGAAAAGATTAGATCAAAATGTTATAATCACCCATGAGCTTATCTTGCAAAGTTCCTTCTTGCATGTACTCATATACAAGTGCCATGTGATCTCCATCCATGCAATAGCCAATTAGTGACACCAAGTATCTGTGATGAACCCTTGCCAAATTTTGAGCCTGGAAACAGAGCATATTATCTTTGCTTAATTTACCTTCCCAAGAAGGTTTTGTTAGCCTCATGAATTAACATCTAAATCTTTTTTCAAAAGACAAACTGTGTAAGTATGTGTAACTGGTGTTTACTAATATCTGGATTTGTAACAGCTAAGGTAAGAATGTGTAAGACATATAAATAGCTACCTCAGCCAAGAACTCTTTCATTCCTTGTGAAGATGTATGAGAGCGCATTTTGACTGCAACTTGAGTTCCATTTTCCAGGGCCCCCACATATACACTTCCAAATCCTCCAGTGCCAACATTATTCTGGAACTTATTAGTAATTATTATCAGATCATTGTAACTGAATCGATGATTCTCAAAATCCAATATTCCTTCTCCTGCTTCATTTGCTGTTGGACTATTTGCTTGAGGGGTTGTTGCGTAGCTTTCAATCTGTTTTGGAATTTTTGAATGGACATCTGTAAGATAATTAAATATCAGAGTTATGTATTTCCAACTTCTGATTGATAAAAAGAAAAATAGAGTATGCAGCTTATTATTTTAATAAAATAAAAAATTGAAGAGATTCCTACAAAAAACAGAAAGTAAGAAAGAGGATTCAGATGATCGAGAAAAGAGCCTTCCTTTTTTTACTGAAAATATACCACAGCAGGTATCTCTTAAAAAATAAAGAAAGAACTCCATTTAGCCTATGATGAGCAGCTTCAAACAGAGAGCCCGAGTGGTACAGGTTTGCACAGCCTATCTTTAAGGTTGTGATAAAAAATATCAGTCTTATCTTTTAAACAATCCTTATCTTACAGTTAGATAAATGTAGTGAATAAGAGCCCTAAACAATACAGTATTAGCTCCTTCATCTAAAACTACAATCTAATACAGAACTGTGATTTTATTTATCTAGAAAGAAACAAAAATAAAGAAAAAGCGGACTTACATTTGCCCCTTCTCAAACACATAACTGTTACAATGGCAGCTGCAATGAGAAGCAGCACAACCACAACAACGACTGCTATTATAACTGCTGGATTTTTCTTTTTCGGATCAAACCTAAGTAGAAAAAATAAATTGAGAAGTCAAACAAATTAGAATTTTGAAGAGCTCAATCCCAACAAATTCAAATTTATTTAAAAAGAAGGCATCAAGCAAGGATTTTACTAAAACCATTTGCAAGTATTCTCACTGCTGATGGATTAACTTTTCATCTGTTGATACCATATCTCTACCATGATTTTTTTTCAGCTTTTCCTTCATGGATTAAAATTGTCCCACCCAATTGGACTTATATTTGTGAAAAAGGGAGAGAGATGTACATAGATGTACAAATACTCTGTGCAGTTTTAAGAGATGTACAAGAAGTACGGTTAAAAATTGTCAAGTTATTTTAGTGTATAGGTAAACAAAAATGTTTAATAAATACCACTTAAAACAATAAAACATACCTAAAGATTAGATTCCCATCCTGTTTTTTGCTCTGAAGACCAGGCGGAAGGGTGGTTGAAATATTGTCATTTCCTGTTATGTCCCTGAAAGTTCCATAAAATTATAACTGAATTTGTGATATCTTTGTTCTTGATGAAAATAAAGGTTATTTTGCAAACCTACAGGTAGGTAAGAGCAGATAATTTATCTAGGAAAGTAGGAAGATCTCCTGACAAGTCATTGTAAGATAAATCCCTGGAAAAGAAAAAAGGTAGCAAGCAATAATGAGAACACAAAACTGAAATCTACCTATGCCCAAAGGAAATGCAATAGAATACATTTCATTTGCATTACACCAAATGAAAATATTATGTACTATCAACCTTAATAAGCTCCACTGGAGATTAGTCAAAACTTGTGATTTTAATTATTGAAGCTAAAAATATCATTCTCAACAAAACAAATCAATCGATCTCAGTTTAAAGGAACATACAATGACTGGAGAGCGCTTAGATTTCCAAAAGAAGATACTATGGCACCTGTCAGTCCACTTGATGATAGGTTTCTGATAAAAGACACATCTTACTAATCAGAGTTATTGTAGCTTCTCTCTTTTTTCAGAAGTAAAATGTATGACGTATTGAAATGCTCACAAAGCTGTTATCCTTGGAGTTTTGGTGGAATCAGAGGTGCATCTGATACCACTCCACGAGAATTCTTTAGGAGCACAAGGATCACCACTCCAGTCTTTGTTTACTTTGTAGTTCCCTTTAATTGTATTCATGGCAGTAACTTCAATTGCAATAAAATACATTAGGGCATGTTAATTACGCAAAATTACTAGGTATGATTAATTATGTCCTTCAGATTAATGTTTGAAATAGAAGTTAATATTAAAATTTTCTTGAGAGTAATGGAAGGAGAGCTCAATTCTGGAAAAGAAAAGAGGGATACAAATTTTCTGTATGGCTTTGTTTAGGAAAACCTATGATTTATTCAGTTCAAAAGAGGTCCTTCATAATGCAAAAGTTCTCATGTTTTCATCACACTCCCTGTTATTTAAAGCTAAACCAGGGTTCTCGCATTAAAAACACTAAGATAATAAATCATAGAACGAATAATTCAACGAAGTACATAGAATGAGACAACTATGGTTAAACATACCATCTTCACTGTTGGTGGGAATCCCAATGACGGGTGTAATGACATACACCTCAAATGCATTCAACAGAGGTGGGAGAGTTGAGTTTGAAGTAGCCTTAAGCGACACATTATAGAAATATTTAGTTGTCTGGGTATATGATGCCCATCCTGAATATAGTTTATCCGGTACAGTAGAGTTAAGTGCTAGCTGTCCAGTGGCAAATATATCAAACTCCCTAAGAGCAGTTGATGGTATGTTGTTGATCTCACAAATGTGAAAAATTATTAAAAATTTGGTGTTTTCATTGGCAGTTCCAGGAGATATCAAGGGATTGTGTGGTGTTTAAAGTGGTGGCAGCAGTTTGCATGACGAGAGAGGGGGTCGCAAAGTCTGTGTCTGGCTCCACTTTGGAGCTGGTTGAGACATTTGTCCATGTCTCCTGCATGTAGGGCCACCAAATCCGGTCGTATGGATCATCAGGGTACCTATTTTAGTTTTTTAACAAAGCAGTGAAAGAAGAGAGTGACCGTATATACTACTGGTTGAGTACTGAAGGATATCTTAAATCCGGACTTCTCTTTTCTAATCTGTTAAACAATATTCCATTTTTATATGGTACTTTCCAGTAAGTTTGGACCTCGTAGAGAACGAATCAAGCCAGCTAAATCATTGAAATTTGGTACCGTTATCTTTTTCCTATTGGCCAAAACACATTAAGATTATATCATAGTTCTCTAACTTGGAAAATTAACTTAACATTTAAGATGTACTCCAGCAAGAAACGGTTTTTAACCATGAATAATTGATTAATAGCATGTTTATCCTTTTTTTGAGTAAATTTAACATGTTTACCTGAGTTGATTGCTTGCTCCTAAATTGATCCTATCGAAGGAAACCAATGATTGTCTGGAATTGGCATCTGCATAAATGCTCGTCTTCAATGGCCTGAATTCTAGCTCAGAGATAAAAGGAGTGCCAAGATTTTTATTAACAAGGCAAACTTGTAGGTAGTCAAAAGTGGCTGTGGCAATAATCTCAGTGAACAATGTACTAGTTGCAGTGGTTACCACTGTATCCCAATAATTGACTCCCAAATGAACATCAAAAATTGGAAGCTTATTTAAGTTATCATAGTTTCCATACATGAATAATCCTCTAACAAGGTACTTTGATCCTATTGTTATGGATCTTAATGTGTAGCAATTTCGGGTTCCATTGGGAAAGCTTCTAAGAGTCTGATAATGCTCAATTATGTTTGCAGCATACATGGGAGCAATTTTTTGGTTCACTCCCGTGTCAATGAATTGATCATCCGACACGAAAGTCAACGTAGTACTGCTATCAACAAAGCTAGAATTGGTAGCACGTCCACAGTCAATGTTTATGAAACCTGTAAAGAGAGAGGAACCACAAACTTTTAATAACAAAAATAATTAAATGAAATGTAACTCGATCACTCAACAGAAGCATGCTTCGCACTATTATTCAACAAGTCGTAAATCATCTATACATTCTGAAGAAAATTTTGTAGAATTTTTTACATACTTTTCCAGGCCTATTATTGAAGAAGTATCTGTCCATTTGAATGCGCAACAGCTCAGGTTAAGGTTTTACTAAGATGGATTGCCTATCAGAATCTTTGTGTTCTATCTTTAAGCCAAATATCAACTGATTGTTCAATGCTCCGAAATGGTACAGACATTCGAGGCATGAGTATTCCCTGGCAACTATTTTTATTTTACCAAGAGGGATTACACAATTAATTGGTTACAAACTTGATTGTAATTATAAAATTGTTACATTATGCATGTCTTGACATGTTTACGCTATTAAATATAAGTAAATGAGAATGATGATGTACAAGGGGCAGAAAACTAACAAACTGTATTTCAAGCAATCAAATGAACGAAATTTCATACCACACAGAGCAATTCATGGCAACAATAGAAATTGTTTCATACAACAATGTATACCATATGTTTAAAAAAAAAAAAATTGTGATGAAAACAGAAAGATCGGGGTATAATTCCTCAAAAAAAAAAGAAGAAGATAGAAATGCGATTGTATATTTCTCATAAATTCATTCAGGCTTACCGGTAGAGTCAAGCTGGCTATCAACCCGTATAGTAGACACAGAAATTACAAGAAGAACTAAGAACCATAAATTTAATCCTTTTGAGGCGGCTTCCATTTTTCTTCTCCTCTTGAAGAGTTAACGGGCCAGGAAAATTAAGGACTCCTGTTTATGATGTGTATATACTATATACAACGGGTTAACAAATTTTAAGGAATTATCTATATTGGATTTATTAAAATTGAAAATGTAAGTACGACTCCAACAAAAATTGAGGAGAGCACGTTTATGTATGACTTAATAAAATGCGGTCGAACCCCTATATTTTATTTCGTTGGATGTGTATCCGAATCCGACAACAAAAGTTGTGGGCTCTTACTCTCATTAGTGCCCGGCCATGATGGGCTGGACCCGTGATTTGCGCCGCATGAGAATATTTCAAAGTCAACTTACCATTGGTACTTTTTGTTATTGTTATTTTTGTCACTATAACAATATTTTTCGTGATGATTTGTTTATTTAAACAAATTTTATAATTACTTTGTGTGGAAAAAGCATAATTTTAGAATTTTATATGGTTGTTTATTAAGCACTGTGACATAAATAAGTTTGTTATATAATAAATAGAATTCTATTTAGGAATATTATATTTATCTTTCCACGCTCCACCTTCAAAACAGCTACTATAATTAAGAATCTATCACTATTTGCGGATACTCTTATCGGTAATAGCGATATCTTCAAAAATAATGATTTTTATCGACTTACTTTTGATAATAATCATTTTCTAACCTCGTGGATGGTGACAGATTATTATCGCTATCACTACTACAAAAAACACATTTACTATCGCCCCTTTACCATCGGGTGTCCTTCCGCACGCATGGTGTATGTAATCAGGGGCAGCATTGTAATTAATTCGAACTTTTTACCATCAAGTGGAGTTGAACCAACCGATGGCATTGATGGACCCCTCCTTTGCCATCCGTTTTTTATATCCTACCGTTGGTTTTC